>QPMI01000241.1:0-162852 GCA_004431415.1 Cyanophora paradoxa | reverse complement strand
GCGGCGTGCGCCCCTTCTCCCGCCCCCCGTCCCCGCCGCCCCCGCCCCGCTTCATTCCAGTGCGAGAACGAGGCGCAGACGGCGCGGGGGCCGGTGGAGGCGGGCGCGCTGGCGGAGGCGCTCTTCTGCCGGGCGTGCGTGGCCTTCATGGAGTACCGCCCCGGCGACGCCTCCGACGACCTCTTCGAGGCCCGCGCCCCCGCCCTCCCTCGAGCGAGGCCCGGGCGCCCCGCTGAGGCGCGCGGGGCGGGGGGGGCGGGCAGGCGTGGAGCCGGCTGCTGGAGAGCGGGCTCTCGCCCTCGCGCACCGAGGCCCGCGTCATCCGCTTCCTCGCCCTCGTCCACGGTGCGAGGGCGCCGGCCGGCGCCGCCCGGGGCGAGCGGGGCCGGCGCGGCCGACCCCCCCGCCCCGCGCACGCGCAGTCTTCACGGGGAAGCCCGAGATGGCGGACCACTTCCTCTCGTGCGCCCGCCCGCCCCGCGCGGGCGCGCCGCAGGGCGTGACGTGCCCGCGAACAGGCGGATGTACTGGTACACGGAGGGGGACGAGGACGAGCTCCTCGCCGTCGAGGGCCTCACCACCGAGAGTCCGCCCGCCCGCCCGCCGCCCCGCGGGGCCGGGGCCCTTGCTGAGCGTGGCGCAGCGCTGCGGGAGGGGCAGAAGGGTGGCTTCGCGCGGCAGGTGGAGCTCACGGAGCAGGCCCTCGAGAAGTGCCTCCGCCTCGCAGACCCCCCCAAGTCCGCCCCCGGGGCCCGGCCCGACCCCGGCCCGGCCTCGGGCCCGGGACCCCTCCCCCCGACTGACGCCCCCGCCCCGCCGCGGGCGCAGGCCCCGCATCTACCGCATCATGGTGGTGCGGGCATGCCCCGGCCCCTTCGCTCCCCGGCCCGACCGGGGCCGGCCCGCCTGTCCCCGCAGACGAAATTCTTCGCCCTGAGCCGCGCCCGTGCGCCGCCGCCCCGCCCCCTCCCGCCCCGCTCTGCCGCCGCGCCTGAAGGCGGGGTGCCGGCAGGGCGGTTCGTGGCGTCGTACCGGGCCTTCCGGGCGGCGGTGGACTACGCCAAGGAGCACGGCCTCCTGGGGTACAGCGACTTCGACGCCGTCGTGCGGCCCCGCCCCGCCCCGCCCCCGCCACGCCCCTCGCATCGGCCCCCACCGACCCTTGCGCCCCGCAGGGCTACACGCGAACCTGGTGGTGGATAAGGTGGCCTCCCTTCCTCCTACTACCCCCCTCCCTCCCCCCGTGCCGACGGGGTACCGCAGCGGGCAGTTCCCCGTGGAGGCGACGCTGCGGCTCATCAAAACCCTCACCTTCGTCTTCCGCCTCGTAGACCGCCGGCCCGCCCCCCGCCCGCCCGCCCGTGCCGCCCCCTCGGCCCTCCCTGAGCCGCCCCGCAGGAACGAGACGCCCCTCCAGGCGCACCTCCTCTGGGCCTACGGTGCCCCCGCCCCGCCCGCCCCGCCCGCCCGCGATGAGGCCTCGGTGTGCGAGCCTGCGGGGCGGGGCGGGGCGGGCAGGGGACACGCTGTGGCGCACGGGGCGCTGCCCCGAGGCCGCCGCCGTCCTCGAGCAGAGCCTCGAGGCGCGCCGCCCGCCCCGCCCCGCGCGCCCCTCCCCCCGGCCTGACGCGCCCCGGGCGCAGCTCTACGGCAAGTTCCCGCGCCTCTTCCCCCCGACGCCCGCCGGGTGCGGCGGGTGCGCGAGGCGCTGGCGCGCGCCCGCGCGGGGCTCCTCCCCTGAGGCCCCGCCCCGCCCCGCCGCCCCGGCCCCGCCTCTCCAAGGCTTTCCTCGCTTTCTCAGTGCCATGCGCGCCCCGCGCCTCTCCTCGAGGCCGCTCGCCGCCGTTGTGCCCCTCCTTCGTCTCTTCGTCCGCGTAGTCCTTGCACGCGCCGCTCCACCCCGCCCCCTCCGCTTCGAATTCGACCCCCTCCGCATCCGCCCATTAAATACCTTAACAAACAAACCTGTTACAGTAACAGTTTTATCGTTACCTCCAGTTCATTATCAGCCCCTTCGTATCATTTTTGAACTTCCGTCGCTCGTTCCCCCTTTTTGCGAAGGGCGAATGTAGATGCGGTTCGACAATATTTAATTCGTGGGACACTTGTACTAGTCACGATGTATTTTCAAGCAAGCTTAACTTAGTGAAGGCCTTCAACCTTTTCCCGCTGTTTTCAGAGCTTTCGATTATTGATATTAATGTGCATCTCAATATGCTGTGATGCGCATCAATCGAATCCGAAGACAATACTTTCCGTTCCGGCTCGGAGAATGGCGCCGGGCGGGCGCCCCGCGTACGGGGCGCGGGAGGCCGGGGCTACCTGGCGCCGGGGGCGCTGCGGGTGCGGCCGGCGAGCTGCGAGTAGATGGCGGCGCCGACGACGAGGGCCGAGCCGGCGAGGCCGCGCGGCCCGAGCTGCCGCCCCGCCCGCCCCGCTCGGGCCCGCCCGCCTGGCGCCCGGGAGGGCGGGCGGGGCGGGGCGGGGCGGGGCGGACGGTCTCGCCGAGGATGAAGTAGGAGAAGACGGCACCGTAGACCGGGTCCAGCGCGAAGATCAGCGACGCCTGCCAGGGGGGGGAGGCGGCCTCAGCGGCGGGGCGCGGGCGGGGCGGCGGGGCTGCGGGGCCGCGGGCCTTCTCGGCGGAGACGTAGCGCTGGCCGACGGTCTGGATGAAGTTGGAGAGGGCCGTCACCACGAGCCCCAGGAACGCGATCGGCGCCGCCTGCGGCCCCTCAGCGGCGGCGCGGGGGGGGGAAGGCGGGGGGGGGGGGGGGGGTAGGCGGGCCTGGTCCCAGAGGCCCTCGACGTCGGCGAGGTTGGGGACGCCCTCCATCGCCGCCACGTACCCCGCCGAGAGCGCCACCGTCGTCCAGAGGCTGCCGGGGCGGGCGTCGGGGCGGGGGGCGGGCTGGGGGGGCGGGGCGGGCGGGCGGGGCGGGCCTGGCGGCGTTAAGGGGCGCGGCCTCGTGGCGGGCGGCGAAGCCCTCGAGGCGGAGGATGAAGAGGGCCGACACCAGCGCCGCCAGCACGCTCCACGCGTCCCCCTCCTGCCCCGCAAAGATGCGTCGGGCCTGCTCGGGAGGGGCGAGGGGGGGAGGGGGCGCACGTTGGGGGGCAGGCCGTCGTACGCGAGGAGCAGGGTGCCGGACAGCGCCACCGCCGCCGACGCCCAGACCTGCCGGGGGGTCAGGCGGGGCGTGCGGGCCCCTTTCGCGGGCGCCCCGCACCTCGAGGCCGATGCGGCGCCCGAAGAGGAGGGCACCCAGGATGGGGACGAACTGCGGGGGGTACCCGCGCTGAGGCGCGGCGAGGGCGCGGCGGTACCCCGATCGGGCGCCGGACCTTCACGTTGAGGTAGCTGCGGGGTACGGTGCATCAGCATCGGCACGGGAGGGGCCGGGCGGGGGGTACGGCGGACAGGAGGAAGGCGGAGCGGGAGGCGGTAGTCATCTGGAGGCCGATGGACTGCGGCGGGGCCCGGTCGGCGGGGGCGGGGCGGGAAGGGGTACAGGACGTGTGCGGGGGTACGGGGCGGGCCTGGAGGACGAAGCCGCCGAACATGTAGAGGCCGAGCTCGCCGCCGGCGCGCCACGTCGCGGCGTCGCGCGGGAGGAACGGGAGGAAGGTCGCCGCCGCCAGCCCGAAGCGGCACAGGTTCAGCAGCCCCGGCGACACCGTCTGCGGCGCGCCGCGGCCGGTCAGCGCGGCGCGTCTCGGGCGGCGCAGGGGCGGCGCCGGCGGGCCTCGACGGCGTCCTTGATGACGGCGTGCTGGCTGCCCCAGATCACCGCCGCCACGTTCAGCAGCACCACCGGCAGCAGAGCATCCTGAGGCCCGCTGAGCGCGCGCTCCGCGGTGGCTGCTGGGCGGCCGGCGTGTGAACCTGCGCGGGCGCTTCGCTGGTGCTCGCCTCCGCCTCGGACTCCTCGACTGGCGACGGCTCCACCGTCGCCACGGTCACATCGCTGTAAGGCGATCCTGAAGCCGGCGTCCGCGGTCGCCGTTCGTGGGGCCCCAGGGCGCGCAGCGCGCGTGACATCGGCGATCCGCGCCGGGCGGCGCGCGCCCCGAAGCTGCGGGCCTCAGGCTGCGCGCCAAGGAAGTATGATCGCTGCAGGGCCCGCGGAGGCTGCTGGCGGCAGGACGCGAGGCGCGCGTTCACGGCCACGCCGCGCGTCGCGTGAGGGCCCACGAAGAAGCCCGCCGAGAACAGCGCCGCGCTTCTGTGTCTGCGATCTGCCATTGACCGCTCCATGGACCCCGCTGGACCAGTTTTTCCGAAACGTGGCGGCTTTGCCGTACCCGTCGAAGCGAACTGAGACTGCTGTCGCCGGCGCCTGGCGGACGCAAGCGAGATGGGAAAGAAGGCGAGAGCGGACAAGGATGCGCCGGAGAAGGCCGATGCGACGCACAAGCGGAAGAAGGAGAAGAAGACGCGCGGCAGCGAGGCCGAGAGCGAGCCCGGTGCGCTGGGCGCGGCGCCTAGCTACCCCGTAGGCCCGATCAAGCGCCCCCGTGCAGAGCCCTCGCCCGCCAAGCCCGTGAAGCGCAAGCGGACTGCGGGCGGCGAGGAGGCCGCCGATCAGCAGGAGCGATCGGAGGCGGGGTTAAAGGATGCCGAGGATGCCAAGGCCTCGCCGGAGCCGCCTCCAGAGCCCGCGGCGCTCCCGATCTTCGGCGGTGCGGTGGCCCCTGCCGCGTCGGGATCGCGCGGCGCCGGCCCGGGTCCGACGGGGGCGCAGCGAGCCTGGGCCCGTCGCTGAAGGAAAAGCGGGGAAAAGAGAAGCCGGACACGCCGGAGGCGAGCGCGGCGGTGCTGCCGGCGTGGATGAAGCGCGGGCGCGTCGTGCGTGACGACGTGCGTGTGCCGGTCGCCGAGGCGGCCGCCGCGCTGCGCCTCGACGCGCGCATCGTCGCCACGCTCGCCTCGCTCGGCATCGACGCCCTCTTTGAAGTCCAGGCGCGCGCCTCCGCGCCGCCCGCGACGCCGGCGGGGCTGACTTCGTGCGCAGGAGGCGGTGACGCGGGCGGTGCTGGAGGACGGTTACGGCGGCGACGTGTGCGTCTCGGCGCCGACGGGCAGCGGCAAGACGCTCGCCTACGTGCTCCCCATCGTCCAGGCGCGCCCCCGCCCCCGCCCCGCCCCGCCCGCGCGCCCGCGCCCGCGCCCTCTGATCGCGCACGCCGCAGTCCCTGGCCGGCCGGGCGACGCAGCGGCTCCGGGCCCTGTGCATCGTACCCACGCGCGACCTGGCCCTGCAGGCGAGCTCCCGCGCCCCTCCGGGCGATCCGCGCCCCCTTACTTCTCCCCCCCAGGTCGCCTCTGTCTTCCGTCCCTTCTGCGAGGCCCTCTCCCTCACGGTACCACTCTCCGCGCCTCCCGGTCCCCCCGGACCCGCGGCCGATCCCGTACCCCCCTCCAGGTGGAGGTCGCCGTCGGGGGTATCCCGTTCCCCGAGGAGCAGCGCCGCCTCCTCGCCCCGCACGGGTGCCCCTCTCTGATCTCGTCTGCTCGTGCCCCTCCAAACGAATCCGCCCTCCGCCCCTCGCCTGCAGGCGCGGCGTGGACGTGGTGGTGTGCACGCCGGGGCGCCTCATGGACCACCTGCGGCCCTCCTCGGGCGCCGGCGCCGGGGCCGGGGCCGGGGCGGGGGCGGGGCCCTGCCTCTCGCTCGCCGCCCTCCGTTTCCTCGTCATCGACGAGGCCGACCGCCTCCTCATGCAGGCCCGCAGCCCCGGCGCACCCCTTCCTCCCCCGCCCCGAGGCTGATCCCCGCGCCCGCCCGCCCGCCCGCGCAGTCGTACCACCAGTGGCTGGGGACCGTGCACGCGGCGATCGCCGCCCGCTCGGCCGCCGAGCGCTTCGGGGGGGAGGAGGCCGGCGGCGGCGGCCCGGCCCCCGCCCCCGCCCCGGCCCCCGCCTCCGGGGCCCACTTCGCGGTCCTCACCGCCTTCCCGAACCCCCCGCCCGTGCGCCCCGTCCCGGCCCGCTCGGGCACCGCATACCCCAGGCTCACCTCGCACCCCCAGGTCCGCAAGCTTCTCTTCAGCGCCACCCTCTCTAAGAACCCCCAGAAGGTGCGAAAGGGGGTACGAGTTCCTGGAGAACGCCCGCCGAGCCTCCGCCCCGCAGGTCGCGTCCCTGCGCCTCCTGTACCCCCGCTTCTTTGCGGCCACCGCCACCGGGAAGTACCGCACCCCGATCCAGCTCGCCGTGCGCTAATCCCACCCTCCCCTCGGCCACCCTCTCCTGCCTTTTGATCGTGTACCCCCCGCAGGAGTACCTGGCGGTCTGCGAGGCGGGGGAGAAGCCGCTCGTCCTCATCCACCTCCTCCGCACCAACGTGCGAGCCCTGTACCCCCCGGACCGCCCCGCCCGACCCTTCCCGCCAGGACTTCCGCTCGACGATCGTCTTCACGCACTCCGTCGAGTCCTCGCACAGGTACCCCCTCCCGTCGGACCCTGTACCCCTGTACGTATTTATCTTGTACCCCCAGGCTCTACAAGCTCCTGGAACTCTACGGCGGATTCAAGGTCGCCGAGTACTCCAGGTGCCCCCCAATCCCGTCCGATCCCTCCCCTGCCTCTTCGCGCAGCCGACGCCGTACCCCCCGCCAGCCTGCTCCCCCAGAAGGAGAGAACGGCCATCCTCGGCCGCTTCCGCGCTGGCGACGACGTCAACGTGTACGCCCGCTCCGCCCCTTTCCCGTACCCCGCTTGCCTTGAGCCGATTCGGTACCCCCAGGCTCGTCTGCTCGGACGCCATGGCGCGCGGTATCGACGTGGCCGGCATCGAGGCGCGCCGCGTACCCCCCGCTCTCCCCCCTCCCCTCGCCGGGCCCCCCCGACGCGCACCGGCCAGGCCGTGGTGAACTACGACGCGCCGGCGCACATCAAGACGTACATCCACCGGGCGGGGCGCACGGCGCGCGCCGGCCGCCCCGGCGCCACCTTCTCCATCCTCCGCCACCCCGAGGCGCGCCGCCCGCCCGCGCGCCCCCCGGGGTACCCCCTGACTTCGTTCGCAGGTGCGGCACTTCAAGGAGATGCTGCAGAAGGCGGAGCGGGTGCACGAGGGCGTGCGGCCCTTCAAGGCGCGCCCGGCCCCTCCCCCCTGCCCCCCGCCCACGCCCCGCCCCGCCTAAGCCGCGCCCGGCAGGTGGAGAAGGGGGCGCTGGAGGGCCTGGTGCCGCGGTACGTGGAGGCCCTGGCGGAGCTCAAGGCCGCCCTCGAGGCCGAGAAGGGCCGGGGCGGGGCCCCCCACGCCTAGCCCGCTCACTTCCTAGTCGCCCGTGCTGTCTGAACTTCGAAGACGACTCGGACGATTTCAGAGCGGGAATGCCCATCACGCCGTGAGAGCATATGCATGAACGAGTACACGTAATGCAAACCCTTGAATTTTCAAGTTTGAGAACTTTGAAACTCGGAAACACGCCGGCGCCGCGTGCGTTTACGTACCGTAGTACGCGCCGCGGCGCCGCGTACGCGCCACGGCGCCACGTACGCGCGCGCGCGCGTACCGTAGTACTATCCCGCGTGGAAGCTTATAATTATAAGCGCTGGCCAAGTTGGCAATTCGATCGATATCGTCGACGTCAGTCGAGTCGACCCGATGAGACCGGCTAGTCGAGGACACTGTACCCCGCAAGGTCAACAAGTTGAACAAATTTTAAACTCGGTTATGTGACCTGCTGAGCTGACCCCCGGTCGCTTAACCAGGACAGCTATGCGACTCCGTGTTCATTCTTGCCTCCGTGCTCATTCTTGCCCGAGCTCAATTGCCGCACTCGCCGCGCGACAGCATCAGCGCGTCGGGTTTTTAACATAGCGCTTTTAGCACGCGCTCAGCCGATACCGCGCCCACGCTTCGTTTCGATCTGGTGCGTACGTGCTCGTTAAGCCCGCGCCAGTGCAGTGCCCGCCCTGATTTGTTGCCTTTCTCGCAGTCAAGATGGCTCAGATCCCCTCTCTTGGTGAGCCGCGCCGTTGAAAGCGCGGTATATCGCCTTGCGCCTTGTCGACCGTCGCGTCGCAGAGGAGGTTGTCGCCCCAGCGAAGGCTTGGGATGCTCCGGGCGGCGGCCGGGCGCGCGTCGTGGCGCTCTGCACGGGAGCGCTGGCGGCTGCCGAGAAGGCTGCGCTGGATCGCGTCCTGACCGCGTACCTCCCTGGCGTGCGGTCTGCAAACCAATTGGTCCTCGCGATGGTGATGATGCTTGGCGCGACGAACGTCGGCAAGTCGACCATATGCAACGCCTTTCTCGGCTCCATCGTCCTGCCCGTGTGCGCCCCGCCTCCTCGGGCCGGCGGCGGCTGTGGATGAAGGCCTAGGCCTCACGCAGCGCTCGCAGCGTGCCACAATCGGAGTCGGCGATACCGACGGCGGTGGAGCACGTCGGGCGGGAGGGGCCGCCGGTGCTGACGGGCCTGCAAGACGGGGCGCGCGTTGTACTGGAGCGGGGGGCGCCCGCGATCTACCGGCGGCTGCAGGCGCTGTCCATGGAGGCGCGCGCGGACCGCTCGGGCGAGAAGGCGACGAGAATGCGCCGTGCGCACCCCCCGGGCGTCGCTCGGGGCGGGCGGGCGTGACGACGGTCGCAGAGATGGACATGTGCGTGGAGGCGAACATCGGCTTCGCGGCGCGGGGCAGCGCCGCGGTGCCCGGCGTGCGCTTCCGGCTCCTCGACTGCGCCGGTTTGGGGCCGCGGCGGGTGCTTGGCGGGCTGGGTGGACCTGACGCGGAGCGGGCCGGCGGGGCAGGCGTCGGGGAGGCCGGGGCGGGGCACCTGGAGGAGGAGACGGCGGGGGCGGGGGCGCGGAGCGACTTCGTGGTGTTCGTGCTCTCGTACACGGACCTTGCCAACGCGGAGGCGTTCAGGAGGCTCGCGGAGCTGCTGCGCGAGCGGCCCGACCTCACGGACCGCATCATCGTCGTCGTGAACAAGGCGCGCGGGGCCCGCCCGCGCCGCCCGCGCCGCCGCCTCACGCGGCAGGCGCAGGTCGACCAGTACCGCCCGGCGGAGGACGGGGCCGTCCGCCCGGCGGACGTGCCGGCGCGCGTCGTGCGGATGCTGCGCGCGGAGACCGGGGTGCGCGGCGCCGGGGGCCCGGGCCGCCCGCCCGGGGCGGGGCTGACGGGCGGCAGGTGGACATGCCGGAGGGGGCGGTGGTGTGCGTGGCGGGGCGCAAGGCGCTGCTCGCCCGCCGCTTCCTCGCCGGCGACGCGACCGCCAGCGAGAAGGACGAGCTGTTCGCGCATGGGTTCGGCGAGCAGTGGGCGCAGGCCCCGGCGCCGGAGCTGCGCGCCTATGCCGAGCAGCATTCGATGGGGGTTCGGCCTCCGCTTTCGTATTCGGGCGGCGCCGCTGACGTGCGGGGCGGCGCAGAGCGGCCTGCCGGCGCTGGAGGCGCGGCTGGTGGAGACGGTCGTGCAGAACCGGGCCCTCCTCCTCGACGCCGCCGCCGGCCGCCTGCGCTCGGGCCTGACGCCCATCGCCGAGGCGCGCCGTGCCGCCGGCCCGGCTCGCGCTGCGCCGACGCTGCGCAGGGCGTCGAGATGGTCGTCGATGCGGTCGCGCGCGCCGCGGAGCAAGCGGAGGCGACGGTCGGGGAGAAGGAGCGGGCTCTCGCGACCGCACGCGGTGGGCGCGCCGCCGCGCCGCCGCGTCGACGCGGCGCTGACGGCTCGGCAGGCCACGAGGCCGAGGCCGAGGCCGCCGCCGCCGTAGATGCGGACGCGGGCAGCGCAGGCGCGCCCCTTCTCGGCTGGAACCTCGGCTGCGCGCTCCGGAGTGCGGCGCGCCACGCGGACCTCGCGGCGGGGGTGCAGGTCCACGCGGAGGCCGTCACGGAGGCCGTGCGCGCGCTCCTGGCCGGCCTCCGCGACCCGGCGCTGGCGCTCGCCGCCCGCGCGGCGCTCCTGGCGGGGCCCTTCGGCGGGGCGGAGGCCGTCGCCGACTTCGACGCGGCAAGGGCGGCAGTGGAGGCGCAGCTCGCGCCCCTCCGCGACCGCGCCGAGCGCCCGGGGCAGCCGCCGCCCTCGGAGGCGGAGGCGCGCGGCGCGGCCGGCGCCGCCGGCGAGGCGGCCTCCCGCTTCTTCGAGGGCGCCGTCGCGAGGCTCGTCGGCGCGGCGTCTCTCACGTTCGCCGGGCTCGTCGTCTCGCTCGCCGGCGCCTCCCTCCCCGCCCACGTCGCCGACGCGGCGGCCGCCGCCGCGGGGTGCGCCGCGGCGGCCGCGGCCGAGACGGAGGCGAAGCGCTGGCTCGCCGGTCGGGGCGCGGACGCGGGGCGGGCGCGGGGCCGGGGCGGGGGCGGTGCGGGCGGCGGGGCGGCAGGAGCTGCAAGTGGTGCAGCGCCCCGAGGAGTACGCGGCGGCCGTCCCCGCCGCGGAGACCTTCCGCGTGCCCGTCGAGTACGACGAGGTGGTCCCCTACACGGGTGCGCCCCCCACCCCACCCCCCCACCCCCACCCCAACCCCCACCCCCACCCCTCTCTCCCCCTTCCCCCCCCTCCCCCCCCTCCTCCTCCTCGCCGGCGCTCTGAGGTGGGGGGCGGGGGGCAGAGTACCGCGTGGAGGAGGAGCAGCGGGGGCGCGAGGTGCTGGACGTGCGGTACGAGCCGGCGCCCCAGCCGCCCCGCGGCGGCGGCCTCGGCGGCCTCCTCGTTCCCTTCGCGCCCGTCGTCGGGGCCCTCCTCCCCGCCGCCCTCCCAGCCATCGGCGCCCTTGGGGCGATCGGAGCGGCCGTGGGAGGTGGGAGCGGGGGCGAGGCCGGCGCGCCGGGCCCCGGCATGATCCCGGTCCCGTTCAAGCGCACGATGGTTGAGAACGTCCAAGTCCTCCGTGAAGTGCCCCGCACACGCACCGTGCGGCTTTCTCGGCCTCGCCGCCCCGCCCCGCCCGCCCCGCCCGCTCAGCCGCCCCGCAGGAGACGCGCGTGCGCTACGAGGAGCAGACGCGGCCGACGCTGCAGCTGTGGGCGGCGCAGCGCCTCCGCGGCGCGGCCGAGGTCGTCGACGTCGCGGGCCACGTGGTGGACGGCGCCGCCCTCGCCGAGGCCCTCCGCGGGCCCTGCGCCGCCACCCGCGACGATGTCCTCGCCACCCTCCCCGACCTCTTCTCGTCGGCGGCCGTCGCGGCGAGCGTGCGCCATGAGGCGGCCGCCGCCGCCCTGCCCGCCCTGCGCTCCGCCCGCGCCGCGGCCGAGGAGGCGGAGGGGGCGGCGCGGGAGGCGCTGGCGGGGGCGCGGCGGGAGCGGGCGGCGGCGGAGGCGGAGCTGGACGCCCTGCGCGGCCTCCTCGCCGCCCTCCCGGCACCCCACGCTGGCCCCGCGCCCGCCCCGGCCCCGGCGGCCCGGACGGCCTCGACCCGGTGCACCCCGCGCCCCTGCCTCGTGAGCGAGCGCGCGCGCTGACGGGCGGGGGCGGGGGCCGGGGGCAGGAGACGGCGCTGGTGGGGCGGCTGGTGGCGGGCGGGGCGCTCTGCGATGTCGAGGCGCAGGAGACGATGGCGCGCCTCCACGCCAACGGCGCGTTCGGCGCGCCCCGCGGCCCCGCGCACGCCCCCGCCACCCCGGCCGCCTGAGGGGGCCTTCTGCTCTTCCATGTACACTGAGTCAGTACACTCACTTTGCTTTGCGAATTGTAAAAAGTCTATCGCGCTGGTCTTCGGTTTTTCAATCTTGACGTTCGCATTAATTAGCGTTGACAAACGCAAATTAACGTCAAGTTGCATTTGGCCCTCGTACGTATTCACTATCAGTTCGATGTTAGCTAGCGGATCTTGAAGCTAGCTATAGGCTGCATGTGCATGCAACGATTGAATGAGCTCACCGCGCCCCGTGGGCCATGCCATGCGGACGTCGCCGGACGTCGACATGCGGACTGCCGCAATCCGCATGTGTGAGATCTAGATCTAGATCTACAGCTCCAGTCGCCAGCGCCAGTCGCCAGCGCTAGCGCGTGCGGCAGTCCACGCTGCTGGACCGCGGGCGCGCGCTGACGCGCCGACGTCCTTGAAATGGAACCTTTGCAGATTCGATCCGGCGACTCGAGGGTGCCACCTTGTCTGCTGAATGGACCTGCTCGGATTCGACGCAGCAGAGGTCGGCAGCTTAAAAGGCGAGACATGCTTCGGCCGCTCCTCGCCGCGGGCCTCCTGCGGCCGGCGCGGCGCATCCCTCGGCTATACAATCCGATATTGAGCGCGCCAGTGCGCCCCAAGCCCCGCGGCCGCCGCTTTCTTGACCTCACGCACGGCTCTCCGCCGGCAGGCCCGCGCCGCTTGCAGCGTTGTGGACAGCAGGATCTTCAAACCCAAGCTGGAATTCATCCAGCCGAAAGGTGGTTGTGGCCCGCGGCCCGCCACGCGGCGCATGCATACGTGCAGACCGCATCCAACCCACCCACGCTCGCAGTCGTGCATACCACATACAGAGTTACAAATGCAGAAGGCCGAGTTCTTGAAGGCGCAGAAGAACCCGATGTCCCCGAGGCGCTGGCCGTCAGGGTGCGCTGGTCTCCGCCGCCGACGCCGGCCGCGGGCTCGTGCGGCTAGAGGGTCACAAGACGATTCAGATGTACGAGGCGATGGTGCGGCTCAACGTACAGGACTCCATTCTGTACGAGGTGCGCTCGACGCGCGCGTGACGGCTCCTCCGCGCGCCGCGGCTAGCGCTGAGCTCAAGCGCGCGCCGCTGCGGCCGCGCAGGCGCAGCGCCAGGGCCGCATCTCCTTCATGATGACGTCCTTCGGAGAGGAGGCGACGCAGATCGGCTCCGCTGCCGCGCTCGACCCAGAGGACGAGGTGCGGCGTCGACTGGCGCGGGCGCGCGCCGCTCCCGCAGCGCCCTGCTCACCCCGGGTCCGCGCCGGAGCGCAGGTCTTCGCCCAGTACCGGGAGCACGGGGTGCGCTGCGCAGGGCCCGCCGCGCCGCGCCCCGAGCCGCGCGCCGACGGCGCCGGGCCGCAGGTGATCATGTGGCGGGGCTTCACCCTGGATCAAATCTTGAACCAGTGCGTCGGGAACGAGCTCGGGCACGGCAAGGGCCGCCAGATGCCGTGCGCTGCGTCCCGCCCGCTCCGCGCCCCTTGCCCGACCCCGCCCGCAGGATCCACTACGGCTCTGCCGCGCTGCGGTACCACACCGTCTCCTCCCCCCTCGCCACCCAGATCCCGCAGGCCCGCCCCCGCCCCGCTCGCGCGGTCCCCGCTCTGCCGCCGCCGACCCGCGCGGGCGCAGGCGGCGGGGGCGGGGTACGCCCTCAAGCTGCAGGGCCGGCCCCTCTGCGCCGTCGCCTACTTCGGTGAGGGCGCCGCCAGCGAGGGCGACTTCCACGCGGTACGCGTAACCCCTTGTGCCGCGAGTCGCGGTGCCCCCGCCGAAGTTCTCCGTCAGGGCTTGAACTTCGCCGCGACGCTGGAGTGCCCCGTGCTCTTCATCTGCCGCAACAACGGGTACGCCATTTCCACCAGCGCCCACGAGCAGGTATGGAGTCGTACCCCCCGGGCCCTCTACTCTCTGGTGACCTTTCTCATCCCAGTTCCGAGGCGACGGCATCGTGAGCCGGGCGTCGGGGTACGGCATGCTCGGCATCCGCGTCGACGGCGCGGATCTCTGGTACCCCCCGCCGCCCATCGCCCGCCCGTTCGCGCACACTCCTGTTGACCTCTCCCCTCCGCCCCCAGGGCCGTGTACAACGCAGTGAGGCACGTCTGCCCCTCCTTCATGATGCCACCCCCAACCCACTTCTGACGCGAGGCGGCAGGGCGGCGCGGGAGGTGGCGGTGCGGGAGAAGCGGCCCGTGCTCATCGAGACCATGTCCTACCGCCTCGGCCACCACTCGGCCCGCCCCGCCCCGCCCCCCGCCCCCCCTAGGCGTCCCTCCGCCGCCTCTCACGCGCCGGCTCGCGCGCGCGCAGACGAGCGACGACTCGACTCGGTACCGCGGGGCCGACGAGATCGCTGCCTGGCGCCAGCTCGCCAACCCCCTCGAGGCCCGCCCCCCCGACCCGCAGCCCGCCCCGCCGCCCCCGCCGAGGCCTGCGGCGCAGCGGACGCGGGGGTACCTGGAGGGGCGGGGCTGGTGGGACGGGGCGCGGGAGGAGGCGCTCCGCTCCGACGCCCGCGCCGCCGTCCTCGCCGCCCTCGCCCGCGCCGAGGCCCGCCCACCGCCCCTTCGCCGGCGCGCGTGACGCCGGCCCTCGCCCTCGCAGGCGCTGCCGAAGCCGGCGCTGGGGAGCTCTTCTCGGACGTGCTGGCGGGGCCCGAGCCCTGGAACCTCGCCGAGCAGCGCCAGGCCGCCCCGCGCCCCCGCCCGCCCGCCCCCCGCCCGCCCGCCCCGCCGCCTCTGACGGGGGCGCGCCCACAGGAGCTGGCGGTGCACCTGGCGCGCCACCCGGAGGCCTACCCCCTCGCCCAGCACCGCGGCGGCCTCGCCGGCCTCTAGGCCGCCGCGCGCCTTCGCCCGGCCCCCGCCGGGCGCCCGGCGCCGATCGCGAACTCCGACACGCGTTTCCTGCTTTCAACTCCTTTCTGGCGCCCTAGCCTGCAGCTGGGGGCTGCAGATCGACTGTAGAGCTTAGCCTTTTCCTCTCGCTTTTCCAGCCAGGACCGGATTTAAATTCTCGTTCCTGCCGCAGCTATAGCCTAATAGCTATAGTCTGTAGTTTTTGTACAGCACATACTTTGCGATGTCCTTTTCGACTTCGAGCTCGAATTGAGTACCATGGTACTGGTTGATCTGTTGATCATGATCATGACCCATGGCCAGTAGATCTGTTGTAAGTAACTTGTAACAATACTTTGTGCATGCACCATAGTATGAGTGCCATTATATTGCAACTGCATCAAGTATCAGTACTAGCATCAGCTCGCCGAGTCGAGAAGGATGCGGATCGACTGTACAGTTCCGATCTGTTGTAACATACTTTGTTGTAACTCAGTTGTGACATGGACACTTCCTAGGACTACGGTAGACTCTACTGCAATTGCAATTGCATTTTGATTGCCAGGCCTGGGATCACCGCGGTCCATGCAGAGCGAGCTGACTCAGTGCCACGGTGAGTGATGATTTAACGGCGATCATCGGATGAATTTGATCATGTTCGACGAGTTCATTGAATTCCGGATCATTGATCGATAACACTAACACTGAATCTTAAATTTGAATTCGAATCCGCAATTTCTTTTCTATAGATCTAGCTAGATCTCTTGCGCATGCCATGCACATGCCTCTTGCCTTGCTCACCAAGTGACTTGGCAATCCCCGAGGCCCGAGCCTCGGAGATTTATCGATATCGATATCGCAGCTAGTGATAATCGCACTTTAATTTCGTTTTAAAGAGCCCTTTGCGGGAACTCGCAGATCCGGCTCGAGAGTACCAGTCACACTGTGACATGTACATGGCGGAGTTTTCACACGAGGTGAACATGCTCGAGGCAAGTGCAGATCTAGACAGCTAACTACGGATCCCGGAAGAGGCCGAGGCGGATGGCGCCCTGGCGCCAGAGGCGGACCGGGTCCTCCACCTGCACCAGCCGCACCCGCTCCACCGAGCCGGCCCCGTACACCCTTCGAGTTCGAGTTCGCGCGGGTCGGCGCTCCGGGGCACTCATCGGCGCGCGCAGCTCGGGCGGACCGGACGATCCAGAAGCGGGCGCGGGCCTTCTCGGCGAGGCAGAGCTGGGCGGGGGTGATGTGGCAGAGCTCCTTGCCCATGGCCAGCGCCGCCGTGCTCTTGACCTCCACCAGCGTCTCCCGGCCCCCCGCCTCCCGCACCCGCACGTCGAAGGGCGCGCCCGTCTCCCCCGCCCCGTTCACCCACTCCACGTGCGTGCCGGCCGGCAGGCTCGCCCGCAGGAAGCGCCACACCAGCTCCTGCGCATGCGCCGCGTTGGGCGGGCGGCACGGCCATCTCGCCGCGGCGCAAGAGCGGCCGGCCGCACCTCGCCCCAGCGCCCGATGGCCATGGCGCGGCGCCCCTCCTTCGAGGGGCGCCCTTCGAGCCTCAGATCTAGAGCTCCGAGAGCGATCGCGAGCCGCCAAAGCGCGCTCACCCGGGGGATCCGGATGGAGGACGGGACGGCATCGCGTAGGCGCTCGACGATGTCTTCCGCCGACACCACCTGCCGGCCGCGCAGCTCGGATGCAGGAGATCTGGATCTAGAGGACTGCGGGAGTGCAAGGCAGAGTCACCGCGACGCTACCGGGGTCCTGCAAAGCGAGCCGCTCCAATGGACAGGGGGCAGAATCCTTGCGATCAGCCGTGCGCCGCCACGCCTGCCGGTGCGGGGCGCCGCCGTCGCGATCGCCACCCGCCTCGCCTGCCCCGTGTCGCCCTGGGCCTCCGGATCCAAGCCCGTCGCCCCCCGGAAGCCGAGCTCCGAGCGTCTCGAGCTCCCCGGGCCCTTCGCCGCGCTGCGCGCTGGAGTCGCAAGTGAAGCCGCCACCGGCGTCCGCGTCCGCACTGGCTTGTGGGGGGTGCGTTCTGGCCATGGAGCCGCCGCCGGCTTTAAAGGGCTCCGCCTGCGCAGCGGCTGTAGCCGCGTTCTCCTGGCCCTCGTCGACGTCGGCGGGCTGCAGGTGCCTGCAGCTGCCTAGCGCCTCCGGCGGCGGCGGCCGCTTTGGCGCAGAGGCGGCGCTCGGGCTAGGCCCCTGCTTCTCCTCTCCTCTCCTCTCCTCTCTACAGCCACCCGCGAGACCAGCTGCAGGCCCTGCGCTGACGATCCGCTCGCCTTCCGCTGGCCCGAGCGCGTCGCCAGCGGCCGAGCCCCGCCGCTCGGTGTGGGTGGCGAGGAACGCGAGGAAGGAGAAGCCCAGGCCGAGGCACTCCCACGAGCGCGCGTGAAAGTGTGCGCAGACCGCCTGCGGCGGTCGCGATCGCGGCTCAGTAGCGAAATTTAACCGAGACTCTACATGAAAGCTTAAGGAAGACGGTGGGGACCTGCTCGAGGGAGGCGAGGGCGGCAAGGCCGAGGGCGGAGGGTTCCCCGCCCGCCCGCCGCTCAACCTCCTCTAGCACCTCGTCCGAGCTGGGGCCCGCGGCCGCCGGCTCAAGCGCGACAGCCGCCAACGCCGATATCGGCGTTGGTGGCTGAGATCCGCAAGCTGCGATATAGAGGAGCTTGATCATGAGCTCGAAAGAGGTAGTCGACGTCGGAAACGCAATAAAAAAAGGATGTACCGGCAACGGCAAGTGACGTTGACGCTTCGTTTTTGGCAGTCTCCCCCGCGGCCGAGGCCTTGTCCGGATGCTCGTTCGCGTCCTGTGGAACCTGTGGGCGAATTAGTATTAATATTATGGTTGAACAAGACAAGATCGAAGGGGGATCGGGACCTGGCCATGGCGCATGGAGAGAATAGTGCGACGTCCCCGAAGATACGACACCCCAATCTCCAGAGGGGTCAGCTTTCGGAGACTTGGCCATATGCATGGCGACTGCTTCAAATTCGGTGCACCTTGCAGAGTACAAGGATGAGGCCGTTCTCGGCTAGAGCCGCGACCCGATTCTTCGGCAGCATCAGGACCGTCACCAGACTAGCGCGCATCTGCAAGGCCGCGCATGTATATGTTTAACATCGGTTATGATGAAGTTTTATGCGACTGCAGCTGGGGCGCCGGCTTGCGATCGGCGTGCACGTGCACACCTGCTGAGCGATGGAGGCACGGGGGATGCTTGCGTCAACGCAGAATGGCGTCCACATCCGCACAAAGGCAAGCACGTCCGCTTGCTGCACACCCGAGTTGTCAATGAGCTAATGCTAATCTTTCAACGAGGGGCACGGGGCCGGATCGGACCTCGAGCTCGTCCCGGCCCGCCGCCGACGTCGACGTCACCGGTACCGGTACCGGTGCTACGTATATAACAGAGGGGTGAATTTGTACTCGAGCTCAAGCTCGAAATCGGAAGGGGCCGGCCGCGGGCGCACGGTTCTCAGTGGTCGCTTGCAACCGCTCGGCCAGCGAGTTCTGCGCGATATCGATTGGGCATTGAGTGCACGCGTGCTATATATAGCTATAGCTAGGTATACGTATACGAAAGGATGGTACCTGGTCCGTGGAGAGAAGCGAGCGCTGTCCTCGCAGGTACGAGACCGCAGCCTGCGCATGCGAAAGAGTCTGTCATCGACCTCTGAAGCCTCCGATGTCCCGGATCGGTGCACCTTGCAGAGTATAAGGACAGAGCCGGCCTGAGACAGGTTCGTGGCCCACTTCTTTGGCAGCCGGACCGAATCGATCACAGTCTCCTGCATCTGCAAATGCATGGCGCCTAAGCCCTCAGGCTGGAGGCCAGCGAAGCAAGCAGCCGGCGCGGAGCTCGAGCTCGCGCGCATGTGCATGCACACTTGTCGGGCGACCGAGTCGAGGGTGGCCGTAGGGTCGTTGCAGACGGACGTCCACATTCGCATGAAGGTCAGCACGTCTGCTTCCTGGACAGTGCATGAGAGATTTATATTGGCCTCTTGATCGAAAGAGAGGCGCTTAGCCGGATCAGACCTCGGCGGGCTGCGCCTGCGCTTGATCATGATCCGGTGCTGTCGACATCACGGGGACGCTTGTAGTCAACTGCGCGTTACCCCCAGCTGTACGAGGCGCTTGAGGAGCGGCCTCAGGGGGTGCCTGTGGCGCCTTTCGCATTGCTTCCTCAAAGAGCTTTTCTGCCGACAGCTGCAAAGTTTTTAATTTAGAGGGGCGCGCGAGCGCTAGCGGAAGCTTAAGGCAAGCTTTAGAAAGGAACCGGTATACGTACCTGGCGCGCGGAGAGGCAAGCACGGTACCCCCGGAGGTACGAGACAATCAACTGCAGCAGTGTTATGGTACAGGCACTAAGGCGCAGTAGGGGGGCGGGCACCTTGCAAAGCACAGCGAGGGCCTTATTGTAGACGAAGCATTCCTGCTGCGCTTTGACTCTGGTGAGCGATTTCACCAGTTCATCCTGCATCTGCGCGGCGCGACCGCAATTAATTCAAGCTATCCATATTCGAAGAAAGCGAAGCGCACTCGCTGGGCGACTGCAGCGCGGGACGTGAGCGTGTCATTACACTCAGTCATCCACCGCCGCACGAAGGACATGACTTCAACCTCCTGAGCATGCGCAGCAGTCAGCACCAGCCACTCGAAGTAAGAGTAGGGCGGATCCTGCCTCAACGGGCTGCGCCTGCGCCTCAGCAATTTGCCTCCTCACCGCCTCTTCCAGCTGCCTCCGCCGCGCGTCCTGCAGGCAAATCATAATCAGCATCGAAGGCGGAACTCGAGGCGGGCCGGCCGTCCACGACGCGCCCGGTTCAGGTGGGCGGCTTCGGTCGCCTTTTCCTGCTCAAGGGCCAGTTCTGTCTTAATCTGCGGGACCCGGTCATGATAAGCGCGGGTCAGCGCGGAGCGCCGGGGCCGATCGCGATCGCGAGCCAAGAGTGCGTGAGACCGGACCTGTTGTGTGAGTTTCGTGTGGAATTCAGCCTCCTTCGAGCGCTGGGCGCACTCCACCGCCCCGAAGGTCTTAAGATAGAGGCCGACGCCGTGCGCGTGGATCTGGTGCCGCTCGCGACGTTCAGCGCGCGCCTCGCGCGCGGGATCCGAATCCGAGGCGCGCAGCTCGCCTTGATGCAGAGCTCGAGCGGGTCGGCCACCCGGCGCTGCACAGCGAGCCACCGCACGAACTCGTGGACCTCCACCGGCCGGTGGTCCGTACCCGTTCTCTGTGGGCTGTGAGCGCGGGGCTCGTGGAGGAAAATTAAACATGTACATGTTTTCGAGCACCTGCTGGCGCTGGTACGCGCGCAGTGCAATCCCAACGTCAGCGGACGTGATCGCTGGCGGTGCCGTCAGGGAGGGCGGCGGAGCGAAGCCCTTGACGACCAGCGGGTGCTTCAGCAGCGGCCCTGCGAATGTGTATGCGCAGATCGTAAGCCAGCGCGTACGTGTAAAAATGCATGCGCATGCGTACGAACCGAGGCGAAGGGCGCTGTAGGTTTTCACCGCTTCCGCTGCGCACAGCTCCTCATCCAGTTCAAAGAGTGTGACGATGGAGTGGTGATTCATGAAAACCTGACCGACGAGCGCGCGCGTGAGTGCGCGCGCCGCAGCGCGAATCGATATCGCGATATCGGTCATCTGCAGACCTGGATGAAGCAGAAAACTTTATTCTCGAGTTCGGTAAGCTCCTTCAGCGCCGGGATCTCGTGTGGGCGGCCCTGGCAGCGTCCTCGGTAAGCTGGCGCGCGCTCGCGCACGCGCCTTCACATGCATATATATGCGCATGCATATATTGTGCAGATCTAGATCAGCCCGCGCTCACCACGCGAAGATCATCGAAGCGCGCGACATTGAGTCGCTGGCGGACGAGAGCGATTACGTCCGCGGCCGAGACGTAGCGGCCCGCTGCGTGAATCTCGTCACGCACGGCAACCGCGAGATTCTCGACGTCGCGCTTCGTGTACGTGCGAGCTGTTGCTACATAAATCCACGCGTGCGGATTCATCGCCGAGTCGACGCCGATCGCCACGCGCCGAGCTCGCACTGATGGCGACGCACTGATGTCCGTATATCCGTACCCCCTAACCATGCCAGCGCGAGCTGCGCATGCCGGGCGCCTCGAGCTCTCCCAATTCGAACAGCCGCTGAGCTCGAATGCCAATCGATGGCTCGAATTCGAACAGCCGCTGAGCGGTCTGGGGCGGTGGCACGTGCACATGCATGTGCAGCTAGCGGTGTGATATCGATCATGACATGTACAGCTGTAGCCTAGGCCTGCCGCAGTACAGCTGGCAGCTGCAGCAGCCAGCGAGGGCGAGCTTGCGATCGAATCTGAACTCTGAAGGATATCGCGAAGTGTGGCCGGCTGGGCGAAGGCACGCGATCGGCCGGCCGGGCGAAGGCACGCGAAGTGTGGCCGGCCGGGCGAAGGCACGCGATCGGCCGGCCGGGCGAAGGCCGGCCGGGCGAAGGCACGCGATCGAGGCTGAACTCTGTCCGCCCGCGGCCGGCCGGGCGAAGGCACGCGATCGAGACCGAGGTCACCGTCAGTGATGGATGTTGTGGTGATGTGTGGCGCTCATCATCGAAGGGCTGATCATGATTATGAGCTGACGTTATATATGAGCTCGGTGCAAGAGCTATCGAAAATAAGCTAAACTATATATCTGCATCTTTTTTCGTAAATTTGAAAAGGGCGCTAGAGATACAGACCTGAGAAATCGATAACTACACTCCGATCGCGAGGCTCACGTCGTAGACAATATTCATCGGTGCGCCACCTCTCCCAGCACCATGATCATGAGCCTGTGGCAGTGATGAGAGCTAGCGGGCCGCCGTCGCGTCAGGGGCTCTTGCCTGCAAACGCCGGGAACCTTGCCTGCAAACGCCGTATCGCGATGGCCATGTGGGAATCCCGAATCAGAGAGGTGCCCCCAGGCAAAGTGGGCGACGTCGACTGCGGCAGGCCGCCTGCCCCACCGCGGCACGGTTGCCGTGTCGCTGAAGCCCGCCGGTCAATTAGAAAAGCTGTGCGCATGCGTGGCCGAAGAAGGCGCGCGGCGCGCAGAGAGCATAAATATTAGCGTGCTGGAGCATTTTTGTACGAACCCGTTGGCGGGTAGAGAACGGGCAGAGAATTCTTGCAAGTCGGACCGACGCAGGGGGCCACGACGCGGGAGATAAAGCAAGGAAGCGGGTCCCCTGCGGTCACAGACCCCCGCGAATCAGCGGGGAACGAGAGGAGCAGCGCACGAGAGGTCAAAACTTGAAGCTAAAGCGTGCCTTTTCAGAGTTAAAATGGGGAGCCGGTGCTGTCCATTCAGTGGTCCAGTCCAGTCCAGCCGATGTTCGCCCTCCGAGTCGAATGTCTGCAGAAACCGCGCCGGTGAGAAACGAACAGAAATCGACCCCCGATCCCGACATGCCTTGGAATATGGCGGCGGCGAGCTGGTCGATCGCGAGCTCCGGATCCTCGGCCCAGTCCCGCTCCTCCGCCCAGTCCAGTCCGGTCCCGCTTGAACGGCGCTTTTGCGCGTGCGATCGCTACGGCACCGGATCCCAATTCATGTCAGCAGCAGCGGCATCAGCCCCGGGCCCCGGCTCCGGACTTGCCTTGCGCCGGCGCGGCGTTGCGGCTCCCGAATCCATTCCAGTCCAGTCCCGCCCCACTCCTCCCCGCTTGCAGGACGCGTGCGCATGCTCCTCCAGAGTGGTTCGCTCAGGGAAGGGCCAGGGAAGGACCGGAGTCCCATCCGCTCCGGGCGTTGTCGCCGTCGAAGCTTCGCCCCGCTGACGGAGAGCTCGCCTGCTGTTCTTGAGGGGGTGCCGAGGGAGCCTAGATCTCCTGACCATGGGAAACGCATGATCATAAGGAGCCGCCACAGAAGACTCACAACACTCATTTACAAGCGCGCACCTAATCATCCACAGTTGGCGATCGCTGGATTCGGATCGAACTCGCAGGCCAGAGTTCAGGAATACGGCAGGGGCCTGGTTTCGAAATCTGCAGGCAAGCCATCAGCCGTGAAGAGCACCGCGACGGCGATACGCGGGGCCGCTTGCTTCGGGCGATGCTGTCCAGATCTAGAGTCACGTGGAAGTCTCGAAGTCGGGAGGGAGAGTGCCCAGTTGGATGGCGTCGGTGGAGAAGATGGAAGAGAAGAAGGGAGAGCTTGATTAGGGGGAAGTCGATGGAAGCGGAGAACGGCACGACAACAGGCCGCAGAACGAGTACACACACAGATGACAAACAAGCCGGGATAGACCGCAGGCAGGGAAGGTTGGACGAGGGTGGGGACGATGGGGAATGGATGGCGCCATGCCGGCTCCAGCAGATGAACTGGCAGCGGCCGACATCGAAATCTGCCCGCTGGCCGATGAGCGCCGAGAGCGGATGCCGGGGAGCAAGCGAGGGTGAAGCGAAGATGGAGACACGGTGCAGGCTGCGCTGTAGCGCGAAGGGTACCGAAGGCTGGAGCTGAGACCTGCTGCGACGGAGCGTGTAGACAGTGAAACAGCGTGCACGGGCCAGACGAGGTAGCTGAAGGTTTCGAAGTCGCTGAAAGATGGAGCTTGCTGGCTTGGGGCGAGAAGCGCGCAGCGCTCGCGGCAATCATCTACGTGGGCAATGCACGCTTCACAGAGAGCCCACGAATCGATATCAGAAGAACAAACGCCGCACCTGCTCGGGCCGCCTCCTCGCGTTGCGGACCTGCGTGTCCCGTTCCGCACGACGGCAGCGTGGGCGGCAGACCTCGACGCTCGCGGCGGTCGCCCGGCTCGTTCCGATGGAGAAACTCAACATGGCGTGAGCGCGCGCGCTCCGTGGCCAGCGGGCCGACGATTTCGCATCCGATTCGACACCGCACTTGCGCTTCTGCGAAACAATGCAATCAAAATCCAAGTGCGGATTTCCACGGCAAGCTGATTTATATGCCAAGGCGATTTCGCACTGGAGAAGAATACAGTCACGGTTGGCAAGAAAACAGTCGCGGTTGGCACGTTGGCTGCCGAACAGTCCGCCGGCCTGGATCTGGAACTGCGCCCCAGCGTCCGCCGTGCCGCTCGCCGAGCGCACCTCGGCCAGTTGGTATCCAGCTGAATCTGGGTGCACGCCGATGAGCACGAGCCGCCCAAGGCTTGAATTCAAAAAGGGGAAAGTGTGAACATCGCTTACACGTGAAACAAGTGCCGAAAGCGACACAAGGACTCCGCGAATGCGCTCTTGAGCAGGATGTCCGACCGACGCGACTCTCCAGCGGAATCATCTGACGGAAGGTCAGCGTCAGCACTGGCGCCAGCGGAGACAGCGCAAACGCAAGCTCACCCGCGGGGCACCGCAAGCGCCGCGATGGACCTGCGCGTCGCGTTCCGCACGCCGGCGACGACGGGGCAGACCTCGTCGCCCAGCATCCTCGAAGCAGCCGCGACGGCGCGGGGAGAACCCGTCCAGAAAGCGCCCGAAAATGACGATCGCCGGCGACGCGCGCCACGCCAAAAGCCGACGATGCCAACGACCTGCGCCACGCCATCAAATGAGTGAGCTAAGAGAAAAACACCCGAGAACCGCTCACCGCATTGAATTCGAAGCTGGCTGCAGATAAAGCACCACCCGAGCGATTGTGAAGCCGTCGTCGCGCGCCATTGATTTCTGCGTCCCCGCGCCCGGTCCGCTCCGCCGCCGGGCGCACCTCGCAGCCGCTGAGCGCCGCCTCTCCACCTGCGCGAGAAAGGCGGACCGGGCGTCGTGTCAAAGCAGAAGCGAGGTGGATGCGAAAGTGAGCTGCGTGCCTGAATGGGCTCGTGAACGCCCTGGTAGCGATGCGATGACTGGGAAGCCGTCCGAGAAGCTGATGTCTGCGCCCCCGCGCCCGGTCCGCTCCGCCGCCGGGCGCACCTCGCAGCCGCTGAGCGCCGCCTCTCCACCTGCGCGAGAAAGGCGGACCGGGCGTCGTGTCAAAGCAGGAACGAGGTAGATGCGGACGTGAGCTGCGTGCCTGAATGAACTTCTGAACGCCCTGGTAGCGATGTGATGACCGGCACGATCCGCGCGTTCGAGAGATCCGTATGTCTGCACGCAAGCCGTCGCTCAGGCAGCGTTCGCGAAACCGTGACTGCAGACGAGCACTCACAGTCGGTCAGTGGACCCATGTCCAAGTGGTCCGGCCGTGATCAGGATGTGCGAAGACGAAGGGCGTTGATCCGAATCCGACTCTGCTGAACGAAGGCGAAAAAGGGGGGCGAGCTTGAAGGAGGAGAACGAGGCTCGGGACTGCAAATAAAACGCGGATGTACGGGAGACAGGCGGGGCTTGCGATTGACGCTGCACTAGCTAAGGCTCAGAGCACGATCGAACAAACTGCATCGACGAAATCGGCTCGCAAGCTGAACATCGTGCTGGAAACAACGCATCGCTGGGATAGCCGTATAAGATTAAGACTCCCTTGGTGGAGACGTCGACGCGACAAAACACCGTAGACGTTTATATAACCCGCGAATTAAATCGATGGAGGCTGGGGATTGAGCGGGGAGGGCGATGCAATGAGGATATCGATGCCGAGCTCGAAAGCTGAGATGGACGAACTAGCTATAGAGCAAGGCGACAACAACGTCCGCGCGTGAAGAGACTTAAGCGGGAAGGCCCGTTAACGTTGGTCATGAGTTCAAATCGCGACGGCCGATAGCTGGGTCGGATGCCGTTTGCGAGCTAGGCGGAGCGGCGGATAAGGGTGGCCACGGGCGTTAGTGGTCGGGCTCGAACTTGGTGGGAGTGCAATTGCTGATGGCTGATATCGATGGGTGAATGATGGCGACTGCTTCTAATGAACTTGATGGCGAATGATGGCGAGAGCAGTGACGGCGGCCTCGCGCGAAGGGGGGTGCCCGCTAAGATTAAGATCCCGGATGTGCAGCGGCCGCTTCTGCTCTGTGCCCGAGGTGCTTTCAGTCTGCACTGCACGGAAGCTGATGAGGCAATGAAGCCCGATCGAAGCACCAGAGACCTGGACCTGAGCGCGAAGCTTCAGCACAGGCCGATCGGCGGGGGACTCACCGCCCTTCAGCCCGTGAGAGCCTGGGCACCCAGCATCAGACCGAGCCGAACTCGGGGGCTGTTACCTCATTGCCGCAGCTCTGTGGACGGATGGCAGAAGGGGCAACGGGGCGTCCTCGAACTGTGCACCCGGCCTCAGCACGCCGCCGGCCCCGCCCTCACCGCCTCTATCTTCAGTCTTGACGCCGCGACGATGCGAAGCGAAGCAGGCCGGGCCGCCGGGCGGGGCGCTCACCGATGCAGTGTTGAGCGCGGGTGATGGCTGAAGAGCTTCCTCGACCTGGGCGCCCAGCATCAGCGCGCCGCCTGCCCCGCCCTCACCGCCTCTATCTCCAGTCTTGACGCCGCGACGATGCGAAGCGAACAGGCCGGGCCGCCGGGCGGGGCGCTCACCGATGCAGTGTTGAGTGCACGCGATGGGGAGCTCGTTCGTTCCAGCGCTAGTCACAGTCATCTACATTAATCGCGTCCGAGGCGATGGACCGAAAACCCATAGGCTTGATCGATGATAGCGCTCACGAAAATTGTGTAATAGAAATCGAATTCAAAGACAGAAGACTCCTAAACATGGCCACGCTTGCGGGGTGGGTAAATCGGTACAGGAACCCCTGCACGGATTGGCGTCAGCGTCGCCAAACCGGATCAGGGCGTGCGGGCGCGCCTTGGGAAGCTCGTTCCACAGACTTCCCTTGATCTTCTCGATGGCTCCCTTGTCAGACGTCGCTTCGACGTGCTTGTGTTTGCCTGGCGAGAGGGTCGGATCGGGAACGTACGCAACAGCGGAATGGCCGATCCGGCCGAGGGAGGCGCGCGGCGCACGGAGAGTATGAAGAACGGCACGCTGGAGCATTTTGCACGAGGCTCGTTGGCGGTTCGAAGGTTCTTGCGAGTCGGCCCGAAGACGGGGGGGCACGACGCGGGGGAGAACACGAGGAGGCTGGCCCCGTGCGGCCGCTAACGCCCGCTGGTCAGTGAGAAGCGAGAGGAGCAGCGCGCGAGCCGCTAATGCTTGCCTTGTTCAGATGTTAAATGCGAGAGTCGGTCCTGTCCAGTCAGTGGTCCCGTCCAGTCCAGTCCAGCCGATGTTCGCCCTCCGAGTAGAATGCCTGCATGCAGAAACCGCGTCGGTGAGAAACGAGCAGAAAGCGGCCCCCGATCCCTTCTCGCCTTGGAATATGGCGGCGGCGAGACGGTCGAGATCCGGATCCTCGGTCCAGTCCAGCTCCTCCGCCCCGTCCAGTCCAGTCCCGCTTGAACGGCGCTCTGCGCTTGCGATCGCTGCGGCACCTGAACCCGATGCGTGTGAGCAGCAGCGACAGCAGCCCCGGCTCCGGGCTCCGGACTTGCCTTGCGCCGGCGCGGCGGTGCGGCTCCCGAATCCATTCCAGTCCAGTCCAGTCCAGTCCCGCTTGCAGCACGCTTGCGCATGCTCCTCCAGAATGGTTCGCTCAGGGAAGGGCCAGGGAAGGGCCGGAGTCCCATCCGCTCCGGGCGTTGTCGCCGTCGAAGCTTCGCCCCGCTGACGGAGAGCTCGCCTGCTGTTCTTGAGCGGGTGCCGCGGGAGCCTAGAGCTCCTGACCATGGGAAACGCATGAGCATAAGGAGCCGCCAACGAAGACTCCCAGGCCCGTTTACAAGCGCGCACCTAATCATCCACAGTTGGCGATCGCTGGATTCGGATCGAACTCGCAGGCCAGAGTTCAGGAAGACGGCAGGGGCCTGGTTTCGAAATCTGCAGGCAAGCCATCAGCCGTGGAGAGCACCGCGACGGCACAAAGGGGGGCCCGCTTGCCTCGGGCGATGCTGTCCAGATCTAGAGTCACGTGGAAGTCTCGAAGTCGGGAGGGAAAATGCCCAGTTGGATGGCGTCGGTGGAGAAGATGGAAGAGAAGAAGGGAGAGCTTGATGGGGAAGAAATCGATGGAAGCGGAGAACGGCACGGCAACAGGCCGCAGAACGAGTACACACACAGCTGACAAACAAGCCGGGATAGGCGGCAAGCCGGGATGGTTGGGCAAGGGTGGGGAAGATGGGGAAAGGATGGCGCCATGTCGGCTCGAGCAGATGAACTGGCAGCGGCCGACATCGAAATCTGCCCGCTGGCTGATGAGCGCCGAGAACGGATGCTGGGGAGCATGCGAGGGTGAAGCGAAGATGTTGACACGGTTGACACGGCCGCGGCGCCGGCTGCACTGTAGCGCGAAGGGTGCCGAAGGCTGGAGCTGAGACCTGCTGCGACGGAGCGTGTAGACAGTGAAACAGCGTGCACGGGCCAGACGAGGTAGCTGAAGGTTTCGAAGTCGCTGAAAGATGGAGCTTGCTGGCTTGGGGCGAGAAGCGCGCAGCGCTCGCGGCAATCATCTACGTGGGCAATGCACGCTTCACAGAGAGCCCACGAATCGATATCAGAAGAACAAACGCCGCACCTGCTCGGGCCGCCTCCTCGCGTTGCGGACCTGCGTGTCCCGTTCCGCACGACGGCAGCGTGGGCGGCAGACCTCGACGCTCGCGGCGGTCGCCCGGCTCGTTCCGATGGAGAAACTCAACATGGCGTGAGCGCGCGCGCTCCGTGGCCAGCGGGCCGACGATTTCGCATCCGATTCGACACCGCACTTGCGCTTCTGCGAAACAATGCAATCAAAATCCAAGTGCGGATTTCCACGGCAAGCTGATTTATATGCCAAGGCGATTTCGCACTGGAGAAGAATACAGTCACGGTTGGCAAGAAAACAGTCGCGGTTGGCACGTTGGCTGCCGAACAGTCCGCCGGCCTGGATCTGGAACTGCGCCCCAGCGTCCGCCGTGCCGCTCGCCGAGCGCACCTCGGCCAGTTGGTATCCAGCTGAATCTGGGTGCACGCCGATGAGCACGAGCCGCCCAAGGCTTGAATTCAAAAAGGGGAAAGTGTGAACATCGCTTACACGTGAAACAAGTGCCGAAAGCGACACAAGGACTCCGCGAATGCGCTCTTGAGCAGGATGTCCGACCGACGCGACTCTCCAGCGGAATCATCTGACGGAAGGTCAGCGTCAGCACTGGCGCCAGCGGAGACAGCGCAAACGCAAGCTCACCCGCGGGGCACCGCAAGCGCCGCGATGGACCTGCGCGTCGCGTTCCGCACGCCGGCGACGACGGGGCAGACCTCGTCGCCCAGCATCCTCGAAGCAGCCGCGACGGCGCGGGGAGAACCCGTCCAGAAAGCGCCCGAAAATGACGATCGCCGGCGACGCGCGCCACGCCAAAAGCCGACGATGCCAACGACCTGCGCCACGCCATCAAATGAGTGAGCTAAGAGAAAAACACCCGAGAACCGCTCACCGCATTGAATTCGAAGCTGGCTGCAGATAAAGCACCACCCGAGCGATTGTGAAGCCGTCGTCGCGCGCCATTGATTTCTGCGTCCCCGCGCCCGGTCCGCTCCGCCGCCGGGCGCACCTCGCAGCCGCTGAGCGCCGCCTCTCCACCTGCGCGAGAAAGGCGGACCGGGCGTCGTGTCAAAGCAGAAGCGAGGTGGATGCGAAAGTGAGCTGCGTGCCTGAATGGGCTCGTGAACGCCCTGGTAGCGATGCGATGACTGGGAAGCCGTCCGAGAAGCTGATGTCTGCGCCCCCGCGCCCGGTCCGCTCCGCCGCCGGGCGCACCTCGCAGCCGCTGAGCGCCGCCTCTCCACCTGCGCGAGAAAGGCGGACCGGGCGTCGTGTCAAAGCAGGAACGAGGTAGATGCGGACGTGAGCTGCGTGCCTGAATGAACTTCTGAACGCCCTGGTAGCGATGTGATGACCGGCACGATCCGCGCGTTCGAGAGATCCGTATGTCTGCACGCAAGCCGTCGCTCAGGCAGCGTTCGCGAAACCGTGACTGCAGACGAGCACTCACAGTCGGTCAGTGGACCCATGTCCAAGTGGTCCGGCCGTGATCAGGATGTGCGAAGAAGGGCGTTGATCCGAATCCGACTCTGCTGAACGAAGGCGAAAAAGGGGGGCGAGCTTGAAGGAGGAGAACGAGGCTCGGGACTGCAAATAAAACGCGGATGTACGGGAGACAGGCGGGGCTTGCGATTGACGCTGCACTAGCTAAGGCTCAGAGCACGATCGAACAAACTGCATCGACGAAATCGGCTCGCAAGCTGAACATCGTGCTGGAAACAACGCATCGCTGGGATAGCCGTATAAGATTAAGACTCCCTTGGTGGAGACGTCGACGCGACAAAACACCGTAGACGTTTATATAACCCGCGAATTAAATCGATGGAGGCTGGAGATTGAGCGGGGAGGGCGATGCAATGAGGATATCGATGCCGAGCTCGAAAGCTGAGATGGACGAACTAGCTATAGAGCAAGGCGACAACAACGTCCGCGCGTGAAGAGACTTAAGCGGGAAGGCCCGTTAACGTTGGTCATGAGTTCAAATCGCGACGGCCGATAGCTGGGTCGGATGCCGTTTGCGAGCTAGGCGGAGCGGCGGATAAGGGTGGCCACGGGCGTTAGTGGTCGGGCTCGAACTTGGTGGGAGTGCAATTGCTGATGGCTGATATCGATGGGTGAATGATGGCGACTGCTTCTAATGAACTTGATGGCGAATGATGGCGAGAGCAGTGACGGCGGCCTCGCGCGAAGGGGGGTGCCCGCTAAGATTAAGATCCCGGATGTGCAGCGGCCGCTTCTGCTCTGTGCCCGAGGTGCTTTCAGTCTGCACTGCACGGAAGCTGATGAGGCAATGAAGCCCGATCGAAGCACCAGAGACCTGGACCTGAGCGCGAAGCTTCAGCACAGGCCGATCGGCGGGGGACTCACCGCCCTTCAGCCCGTGAGAGCCTGGGCACCCAGCATCAGACCGAGCCGAACTCGGGGCTGTTACCTCATTGCCGCAGCTCTGTGGACGGATGGCAGAAGGGGCAACGAGGCGTCCTCGAACTGTGCACCCGGCCTCAGCACGCCGCCGGCCCCGCCCTCACCGCCTCTATCTTCAGTCTTGACGCCGCGACGATGCGAAGCGAAGCAGGCCGGGCCGCCGGGCGGGGCGCTCACCGATGCAGTGTTGAGCGCGGGTGATGGCTGAAGAGCTTCCTCGACCTGGGCGCCCAGCATCAGCGCGCCGCCTGCCCCGCCCTCACCGCCTCTATCTCCAGTCTTGACGCCGCGACGATGCGAAGCGAACAGGCCGGGCCGCCGGGCGGGGCGCTCACCGATGCAGTGTTGAGTGCACGCGATGGGGAGCTCGTTCGTTCCAGCGCTAGTCACGTGCACAGTCATCTACATTAATCGCGTCCGAGGCGATGGACCGAAAACCCATAGGCTTGATCGATGATAGCGCTCACGAAAATTGTGTAATAGAAATCGAATTCAAAGACAGAAGACTCCTAAACATGGCCACGCTTGCGGGGTGGGTAAATCGGTACAGGAACCCCTGCACGGATTGGCGTCAGCGTCGCCAAACCGGATCAGGGCGTGCGGGCGCGCCTTGGGAAGCTCGTTCCACAGACTTCCCTTGATCTTCTCGATGGCTCCCTTGTCAGACGTCGCTTCGACGTGCTTGTGTTTGCCTGGCGAGAGGGTCGGATCGGGAACGTACGCAACAGCGGAATGGCCGATCCGGCCGAGGGAGGCGCGCGGCGCACGGAGAGTATGAAGAACGGCACGCTGGAGCATTTTGCACGAGGCTCGTTGGCGGTTCGAAGGTTCTTGCGAGTCGGCCCGAAGACGGGGGGGCACGACGCGGGGGAGAACACGAGGAGGCTGGCCCCGTGCGGCCGCTAACGCCCGCTGGTCAGTGAGAAGCGAGAGGAGCAGCGCGCGAGCCGCTAATGCTTGCCTTGTTCAGATGTTAAATGCGAGAGTCGGTCCTGTCCAGTCAGTGGTCCCGTCCAGTCCAGTTCAGCCGATGTTCGCCCTCCGAGTAGAATGCCTGCATGCAGAAACCGCGTCGGTGAGAAACGAGCAGAAAGCGGCCCCCGATCCCTTCTCGCCTTGGAATATGGCGGCGGCGAGACGGTCGAGATCCGGATCCTCGGTCCAGTCCAGCTCCTCCGCCCCGTCCAGTCCAGTCCCGCTTGAACGGCGCTCTGCGCTTGCGATCGCTGCGGCACCTGAACCCGATGCGTGTGAGCAGCAGCGACAGCAGCCCCGGCTCCGGGCTCCGGACTTGCCTTGCGCCGGCGCGGCGGTGCGGCTCCCGAATCCATTCCAGTCCAGTCCAGTCCAGTCCCGCTTGCAGCACGCTTGCGCATGCTCCTCCAGAATGGTTCGCTCAGGGAAGGGCCAGGGAAGGGCCGGAGTCCCATCCGCTCCGGGCGTTGTCGCCGTCGAAGCTTCGCCCCGCTGACGGAGAGCTCGCCTGCTGTTCTTGAGCGGGTGCCGCGGGAGCCTAGAGCTCCTGACCGTGGGAAACGCATGAGCATAAGGAGCCGCCAACGAAGACTCCCAGGCCCGTTTACAAGCGCGCACCTAATCATCCACAGTTGGCGATCGCTGGATTCGGATCGAACTCGCAGGCCAGAGTTCAGGAAGACGGCAGGGGCCTGGTTTCGAAATCTGCAGGCAAGCCATCAGCCGTGGAGAGCACCGCGACGGCACAAAGGGGGGCCGCTTGCCTCGGGCGATGCTGTCCAGATCTAGAGTCACGGGGAAGTCTCGAAGTCGGGAGGGAAAATGCCCAGTTGGATGGCGTCGGTGGAGAAGATGGAAGAGAAGAAGGGAGAGCTTGATGGGGAAGAAATCGATGGAAGCGGAGAACGGCACGGCAACAGGCCGCAGAACGAGTACACACACAGCTGACAAACAAGCCGGGATAGGCGGCAAGCCGGGATGGTTGGGCAAGGGTGGGAAGATGGGGAAAGGATGGCGCCATGTCGGCTCGAGCAGATGAACTGGCAGCGGCCGACATCGAAATCTGCCCGCTGGCTGATGAGCGCCGAGAACGGATGCTGGGGAGCATGCGAGGGTGAAGCGAAGATGTTGACACGGTTGACACGGCCGCGGCGCCGGCTGCACTGTAGCGCGAAGGGTGCCGAAGGCTGGAGCTGAGACCTGCTGCGACGGAGCGTGTAGACAGTGAAACAGCGTGCACGGGCCAGACGAGGTAGCTGAAGGTTTCGAAGTCGCTGAAAGATGGAGCTTGCTGGCTTGGGGCGTGAAGCGCGCAGCGCTCGCGGCAATCATCTGCGCGGGCAACGCACGCGTCACAGAGAGTTCACGAATCAGAAGAAATAAAGCCGCCGCGCGCCTGCTCGGGCCGCCTCCTCGCGTTGCGGACCTGCGTGTCCCGTTCCGCACGACGGCAACGTGGGCGGCAGACCTCGACGCTCGCGGCAGTCGCCCGGCTCTTTCCGATGGAAAAACTCAACATGGCGTGAACGCGCGCGCTCCGTGGCCAGCGGGCCGACGATTTGCATCCGATTCGACACTGCCCTCGTGCTTCTGCGAAGCAATGCAATCAAAATCCAAGTGTAGATTTTCACGGCAAGGCGATTTCGCACCGGATAAGAATATAGTCGTGGTTAGCACGTTGGCTACCGAACAGTCCGCCGGCCTGGATCTGGAACTGCGCCCCAGCGTCCGCCGTGCCGCTCGCCGAGCGCACCTCGGCCAGTTGGTATCCAGATGGATCTGGGTTCACGCCGATGAGCACGATCCGCCCAGGGATTGAATCCAAAAAGAAGAAATTACGCACATCGCTTACACGTGATACAAGTGCAGAGAGCGACAGCACGCCTCCACGAATGCGCCCTTGAGCATGATGTCCGATCGATCTGACGGAAGGTCAGCTCCAGCACCGGCGCCAGCGGAGGCGAAGCGAACGCAAGCACACCCGCGGGGCACCGCAAGAGCCGCGATGGACCTGCGCGTTGCGCCCCGCACGCCGGCGATGACGGGGCAGACCTCGTCGCTCCGCATCCTCGAAGCAGCCGCGACGGCGCGGGGAGAACTCGTCCAGAAGGCGCCCGAAAATGACGACCGCCGACAACGCGCGCCCCGCCGGAAGCCGACGACCAACGACCTGCGCCACGCCATCATATGAGCGAGCTAAGAGAAGAACGCCCACGACCCGCTCACCGCATTGAATTCGAAGCTGGCTGCAGTTAAAGCACCGCCCGAGCGATGGTGAAGCCGTCGTCGCGCGCCTTCGATTTCTGCGTCCCCGCGCCCGGTCCGCTCCGCCGCCGGGCGCACCTCGCAGCCGCTGAGCGCCGCCTCTCCACCTGCACGAGAAAGGCGGACCGGGCGTCGTGTCAAAGCAGAAGGGAGGTGGATGCGAAGGTGAGCTGCGTGCCTGAATGGGCTCGTGAACGCCCTGGTAGCGATGTGATGACTGGGAAGCCGTCTGAGAAGATGATGTCTGCGTCCCCGCGCCCGGTCCGCTCCGCCGCCGGGCGCACCTCGCAACCGCTGAGCGCCGCCTCTCCACCTGCGCGAGAAAGGCGGACCGGGCGTCGTGTCAAAGCAGACGAAAGCTGGATGTGGAAGTGAGCTGCGTGCCTGAATGGGCTCGTGAACGCCCTGGTAGCAATGCGATGACTGGGAAGCCGTCCGAGAAGCTGATTTCTGCGTCCCCGCGCCCGGTCTGCTCCGCCGCCGGGCGCACCTCGCAGCGCCGCCTCTCCACCTGCGCGAGAAAGGCGGACCGGGCGTCGTGTCAAAGCAGACGAAAGCTGGATGTGGAAGTGAGCTGCGTGCCTGAATGGGCTCGTGAACGCCCTGGTAGCAATGCGATGACTGGGAAGCCGTCCGAGAAGCTGATTTCTGCGCCCCCGCGCCCGGTCCGCTCCGCCGCCGGGCGCACCTCGCAGCCGCTGAGCGCCGCCTCTCCACCTGCGCGAGAAAGGCGGACCGGGCGTCGTGTCAAAGCAGGAACGAGGTAGATGCGGACGTGAGCTGCGTGCCTGAATGAACTTCTGAACGCCCTGGTAGCGATGTGATGACTGGGAAGCCGTCCGAGAAGCTGATGTCTGCGTCCCCGCGCCCGGTCCGCTCCGCCGCCGGGCGCACCTTGCAGCGCCGCCTCTCCACCTGCGCGAGAAAGGCGGACCGGGCGTCGTGTCAAAGCAGAAGCGAGGTGGATGCGAAAGTGAGCTGCGTGCCTGAATGAACTTCTGAACGCCCTGGTAGCGATGTGATGACTGGGAAGCCGTCCGAGAAGCTGATGTCTGCGTCCCCGCGCCCGGTCCGCTCCGCCGCCGGGCGCACCTTGCAGCGCCGCCTCTCCACCTGGCTCGGGACTGCAAATTAAACGCGGATGTGCGGGAGACAGGCGGGGCTTGCGATTGACGCTGCACTAGCTAAGGCTCAGAGCACGATCGAACAAACTGCATCGACGAAATCGGCTCGCAAGTCGAAGAACGTGCTGGAAACAACGCATCGCTGAGATAGCCGTAGCGATTAAGACTCCCATGGTGGAGACATCCACGCGAATAAACCCGCGAATAAACCCGCGAATAAAATCGATGGAGGCTGGAGATTGAGCGGGGAGGGCGATGCGAGGAGGATGCCAAGCTTAAGCTCAAAAGCTGAGATGGACGAACTTGAGCAAGGCGACAACAACGTCCGCGCGTGAAGAGACTTAAGCGGGAAGGCCCGTTAACGTTGGCCATGAGTTCGAATCGCGACGGCCGATAGCTGGGTCGGAAGCCGATCGCGAGCTAGGCGGAGCGGCGGATAAGGGTGGCCACGGGCGTTAGTGGTCGGGCTCGAACTTGGTGGGAGTGCAATGGCTGATGGCTGATATCGATGGGTGAATGATGGCGACGGCTTCTAATGAACTTGATGGCGAATGATGGCGAGAGCAGTGACGGCGGCCTCGCGCGAAGGGGGGTGCCCGCTAAGATTAAGATCCCGGATGTGCAGCGGCCGCTTCTGCTCTGTGCCCGAGGTGCTTTCAGTCTGCACTGCACGGAAGCTGATGAGGCAATGAAGCCCGATCGAAGCACCAGAGACCTGGACCTGAGCGCGAAGCTTCAGCACAGGCCGACCGGCGGGGGACGCACCGCCCTTCAGCCCGTGAGAGCCTGGGCACCCAGCATCAGACCGAGCCAAAACCTCGGGCTGTTACCTCATCGCCGCTAGCGCGTCTGTGGACTGAGGGCAGGAAGGCTAGCGAGGCGTCCTCGACCTGTGCACCCGGCATCAGCGCGCCGCCGGCCCCGCCCTCACCGCCTCTATCTCCAGTCTTGACGCCGCGACGATGCGAAGCGAAGCAGGCCGGGCCGCCGGGCGGGGCACTCACCGTTGCTGTGTTGAGCGCGGGTGATGGCTGAAGAGCTTCCCCGACCTGGGCGCCCGGCATCAGCGCGCCGCCGGCCCCGCCCTCACCGCCTCTATCTCCAGTCTTGACGCCGCGACGATGCGAAGCGAACAGGCCGGGCCGCCGGGCGGGGCACTCACCGTTGCTGTGTTGAGCGCGGGTGATGGCTGAAGAGCTTCCCCGACCTGGGCGCCCGGCATCAGCGCGCCGCCGGCCCCGCCCTCACCGCCTGTATCTCCAGTCTTGACGCCGCGACGATGCGAAGCGAACAGGCCGGGCCGCCGGGCGGGGCACTCACCGTTGCTGTGTTGAGCGCGTGTGATTGACGCGCGCGAGGGGCGGAGAGCGTCCTCGAGTCGGCAATCTGGGCACCTGGCATCATGATCAGCACGCCGCCGCGGCCGGCCCCGCTCTTAATGCATCTACGTTTTTATCCTTTTGGAAATAAATCAACGTCTAATTGTGAATTTTTACGCGTACGTCAAGAACGATGTTGCGTTCATGACCTGGAGGGCGATCGCCCGGAGCGAACCGCTCCTGCATCTGCTTTCCAGCAGTTAGTATGGCTTCGGAATCCGCCCTGGGGGCACCTGGGCTCCAGCCAGAAGCCAGCCGGCGCGACGCAAACGGTCGTGAGACATCGGATATCTGCACGCGCCTGCTCGACCTGCCCGATTCTTTGGGGCGGGCGTTCGACGGAGCTCAAAAAGTATCTCGTATTTACATTTGAAAAGTTTGTGACATCGCATGGAAGGTTGGACCTATCTAATTTGTGAAACTCGTATTATAGGTGGGTGGGAAGCTGAATCGGCGCCGTGCGTGCACGAGCACGCCTATACACGGGCCCCCAAAATCCCCTAGCTACCCCTGACTACCCGTCCCCCCTATCTTCTATCGAGCTCCCGCTCTAAACTCAGGTCCCGAGTCTGCGTAGATCTTGAGCGTCTCCGGGTCCCCGCGCCCGCTCCTCTCCGTCTGCCCTTCGCAGCGCAGGGCCATTAGCGGCCCGCAACCGCATCGTAGGGAGGGACCACGCCGCACCCGCTTCAAAGAAAGGCGCCGCGCCCGCGCGTCTACAAGTAGCAGCGGATCCACTTGTACCCCTTCGGGAAGGGCTTCACAAACTGCGGTGGAAGCGTGAGCGGAGCTCGGGGGACGGGGAAAGAGGGCCACGCGGGCCGCGCACCTGGACGTCGGCGAGGCGGGGCCGCATGGTCTTGCCGTCGCTCTTGCTGACGGCCTCGACGTGCACCGGCGGGTTCTCACCCTTGACGAAGCCCGTCACGCTGATCTGGCCGCCGCCGCGTGAGAACGAGGCGCCGCAGGCGCGAGCCGCGAGGAAAAGGAAAGAAAAGAAAGCGGAGTGATGCGGAGGCGTGGGCGGGCGGAAAGGGCCGGGGCTTGGATGAAAGGTGTGCAAGGGAGTGTGAGTGGGGGCGGGCGTGGCGGGCTGTGGCTGGGGTCGCGGCTAGGACGGGCTGTGCCGATGGAGCGGGGGCGTCGAGCTAGATGGTCTCTCCTTTCGCCTCTCCTCCCTGGCTGGCGTCTATCCCGCCCGTCCCGGGGCCGCTCCCAGTCTCCGCCGGCCCGAGAAGCGGGCCGGCTCCAGGCTTCGACTTGCTCCAGCGCCCCCTGCCCGCGTTGCAGTCGCGGTGGCGCGCGTCGCGCACGGCAGAGGGGCGGCCACAGCTGAGGGCGCGTCGGGGTCAGGAACGCGGGCGCGCAGCGGCACGTCTTCTGAAACAGAGGTCTCCGTGGCGGGAACACGGCCCGCAGAGACCGCGGCAGAGCCGCGGCACACACGGACGGTGCGGCCCGGGCCCCCGGCCCGACCCGGACCCCTGGTCCCGAAAGCGGCCGAGGGCAAAGCGGGGGAGCGGCTATAGATCGAGCGCACCTCGTGGCCGCTGTGGCGAGCAACGAAGGGGAAGATCACCTCTTCCCGCAGCTTCTCGTCCCATGCGACGTTCAGGCCATTCTGCGGTCTCGAGTCAGAATTTGATCCAAAGTCTGATCGCGCGGCAAGCTTGGGAGCACCTGTGTTTCCTCGGCCGTAAGGCAATCAATCACCGCCTCGTTGTAGAACTCATCGTACTCCGCGTCGCCTGCGAGCAGAGAGCGAATCGGTCGTTGGGGAAACGCCGCAAGCGGTGGGGTTTCGCGTCTGGCAAACCTACTGAGGACTCGTCGCACTCCTCGTCGAGCACGTTGGCTTCCTCTCCCTCTAGCGCGGGGCTCGCTCCCTCGGACGAGCCGCTCTCAGAGCCGTGCCGGCAGTCCTGTCCGTCGCAGTTGTGCGTCTTGATGTGGCAGATCCTCTGGAGAATGTCTTCGCGCGTGTCCCAGCTGTTCATCTTCGCGCCGAGCACAATGCAGATCTCCGCCAAGACCTCCTGCACGGATTGCCGTCAGCGTCACCAAACCGGATCAGGGTGGGCAAGCGCGCCTTGGGGAGCTCGTTCCACAGACTTCCCTTGATCTTCTCGATGGCCTCCTTGTCTGACGTCGCCTCGATGTGCTTGTGTTTGCCTGGCGAGAGGGTCGGATCGGATCGGGCACGTACGCAACAGCGGAATGGCCGATCCGGGCCGAGGGAGGCGCGCGGCGCACAGATAGCATGCAGATCGGTGTGCTGGAGCATCTTGAGCGTGCGATCGTCGACTGGACGCGGGCGGGGGGGCGCCACGTCACGCGGATATCGCGCCGTCGGCGGGCCACGGGCTCACCAGGCTCCCCGACAAACTTGGCAAACTTCATCGCGCTAGTTGTACGGTTGCTCTTCTCGCGGTTGTGGTCGCTGTTGGGTGTGCTTCGATAGCGGAGATCTGGTGGATCTGTGCGCCTTTTATACAAGGCCGCTTGACGGGTACAGCATGTGTGCAAGTTGGCCCGAAGCGGGGGAAGACATGCGGGGGATAACGCAACGCTGGCAAGCAGGCTGGTCCCGTGCGGCCCGGTGCCCGCCCAAGTGCGTTGCAGAGTACTTGCAGTCGACCTAACGCCGGGCGCCGTCGACGATCGCTGCAAGCGCTGTGGATGTACATGTGGTTGCAGCAAGCCAAGCGGGCCGGTGTCCGACGGTTCAGTTCGCCACAAGCAGCCGCGGTCGATCCAAGCTGGCTGAGCACAACGGCAGGATGAACGATCGCGAGCCAGAGAACGTCGATGGAACGGCGCCCGCGGCTGCTCCTCCGCGCGCGCCCGGCGTCGAGGCCGGCGCCGGCATCGGAGACCTGCCGCGGGAGCTGCTGAGCCTGTGCCTCAGCTTCCTCGACGCGCGTGAGCGCTGCAGGGCTGCGGCGGCGTGCAGGCAGTGGCGCGCCGCGGCGTCGCAAGCGCCGCATTCGGAGTCCCTCGATCTGCGAGTCCCGCGGCGCGTGGGCGAGTCCGACGCGGACCAACGCGGTGCCTACGGCTGTGTGGTGGAAGAGGAGCCGCAAGAAGGGGCGGAGTGCGCCGCCTCCGCCGCGCGCGCGCGCGCGCACGCGCGCGCCGGCACGATCTGATGCGCGGCAGCGGCGGCGGCGGCGCGCCGCGCTCGGCGGCCGACGTGCTCGCGCTCCCCGTCTGCGCGGGCCTCCGCCGCCTGCGGCTCCACCTGCGCCTCGAGCAGGCGCGGCGGGGCCGCGGGGGCGCGAGGGACGACGGCGGCCCCTCCGCGCCCTCGGGACGGACGAGGCGCTGGGGCCCTCGAGGCGGCCCCGCGCTCCCTCGAGCGCCTCCACGTCGCCCTCGCCTTCGACCCGCGTGCGCCCCGGCCCCGCCCGCCCCGCCGCCCGCCCGCCCGCCCCGCCCCGCCGATGCGCCCCGCGCGCGCAGACAGCTACTACACTGAGCGGGCGGCGATGACGGAGGCCTTCCTCTGGCTGCTGGGCGCCGCCATCGGGGGCCCCGAGTCGCCCCTGCCGGGCCTGCGCGAGCTGATCGTCGAGTGCGACGACGGCATCCTCGTCTACCTCCCCGAGCTCTCCGAGGCGCGCCGCCCGCCCGCCCCCCTTCCAGCCGGTGGAGCCTCGCTGACGCGGCGCGCGCGCAGGCGCCATTCCTCGCGCACGCGCGGGTGGAGTACCTGCACGCGGAGTGGCGCCTGTGGCCGGGCTCGCCGCGCGACGCGGCCCGCCTGGAAGCGGCGCTGGCCGCCCTCCCCGCCCTCCGCGCCTGCTTCGCTCTTCGCCTCGAGGCGGGCCTCGGCGGGGGCACACTCCCCGCCCTGCCCTTCCTCCGGCCCCTCGCCGCCCGCCCGCTCCGCTTCGGCCGCGTCGAGCTGCACGGCTCCGACCTGGCGGAGCGCGGCGCCGGCGAGGCCCTGGCGGCGATCGTGCGGCCGGGGCGGCTCCCGCACGGCAGCCCCGAGGCGCCCCAGACGCCCTGCCTCGAGCTCCACGCCTGCGCCCTCCCCGAGGCCTGGCCCGAGGGCGCCTTCGCCGGGCTCCAGCGGTCCGCCCCGCGCCGCGTGCCCGGCCGCCCGCGGCCGCCCCGCCCTGACCCGGGACGCCTTCGCCCCGAGCGCAGGCTCACCATCTACGGCTCGCCGCTCCGCCCGCCGACGCTGCAGTGGCTCGTCGGTGCGCCCGGGCCCGGGACCCGAGCGGCTCTCCTCGGTCGCTCGTGATATCGATGCCGTACCCTCCTCCCCTCGGGCGCAGGCGGGGCGCACGTACCCACCCTGCGCTCCCTCGTCCTCCTCTGCAAGCTCGAGGGCGTCTCCCCCGGTGCGCCGCCCCCGTGGGCCCCCTCGGCCCGCCCTGCCTGACCCGCGCCCGCGCGCAGGCGACGTGCTCGGGGCCCTCCTCACTCTGCCAGCCGGCGTCAAGGTCAAGCTCAGCCTCGAGAGATCGTGCGCGCCCTTCGAATTCGCCCGCCGCGCCGCCCCCTCAACCGGCCCCTGCGGATGCGATCCGGCCGGCGCGCAGCTGGCGGGAGGCGGAGACGGCGGCGGCCCTCGACGCGATAGCGGCGGACCCGCCGCGGGCGGCGCGCTTTAAAGCCGGCATCGCGGTCGACGCCGCCTGGGCGGGCCGCCCCCTGCCCGCCGTCGAGGCCGCTCTGGCCCGCCTCGCCGCCCCCCGCACCCCCGCCGCCGCGCCGGCTGACCCGCCCCGTCTCTGATGCGGCGCTGTAGTGATTCAACGCGATCCGTTTCAAAGAAGGCAGACAAGGTGGCCGAGCAGGCGACGGGCCGGGAAGGGGCGGGCGAGAGGAGCCACACGGGAGGTCTAGAGCGGAAAAGAAGGCGGGGGGGGGGGGGGGGGGGGGGGGGGGGGTGTCGGGCCCCAGCGCTGGCTGCTACAGGTTCCTGAAGAGGCGCTCGGCGGCCCAGGCGCCCTCCGGCTCGAGATCGGCGGCCTCTACCCCGCCCCCGCCCCGCCGCCCCCTCCGGGCTCCCCGGCGTCCTCGGCGTCGCCGCCGCCGTTGCCGCCGCCGAGGCCGGCGTGCCCGGCGCCTCGAGGGCCGCCGGGTCCTTCCCCGGGTTGGCCTCCGGGGCGCGCCCGCGGGCGGGGACGCCCCGGGAGGGCCCGAAGCAGGCGCCCCCGAGGCAGGCGGGGAGGAGGATGCCGCTCAGCGCCTGCGCCCGCCGTCAGGCGCAGGGGCGGGGGAGGGCCTGCCGGTAGGCCGGGGGCCGCACGTCGACGCGGGGCGGAGAGGTGCACCCATGCCGCTCGCACCACGCCGGGGCGCACCCTGCCGCGCCGGCCTCAGCCGCGGGGCGCGCCGGCGGGGCGCGGCGGGGCGCGGGGCGGACCGCCGGCAGGAGGCGGCGTGGAGCTGGCGCCGGCACGGCCGCGGAGCCTGGACTCGAGCAGGGCCCGGTGCTTGCGCGGCCTGCGGGGGGGCCGCGTCGGAGCGCGCGGGCGGGGGAAAGAGTCGGCCGGCGGGGCGGGGCGGGGCGCGGGCGCACGTGAGGGCGCTGGCGGACGAGGAGAAGGCGCGCTCGCAGCCGTCGAGGTCGCCGGACGGGCTGCAGCGGCTCGGCGAGGGCCGCTGCTTGGGCGGGGGCGACGTGGCGGCCGACTGGATGCGCTCGGGCGTGCCGGGCTCCGCCGGCGGGCTCCCCGCCGCCGCCCGCGCCGCCTCCAGGTCGTCCTGGACGGTCGGCGGGAGGCGACGACGCGGAGGGGCGAGGGGAGGTCGGGCCGCCGCGGGAGGCCGCGCTGGGGCGAGGGGGGGAAGGCGGCGGCGGGGACGGGGGCGTGCGCCTGCTCGGGCTCGCCGCACGGGGCGGTCACGAGCGTGAAGGGCGCCTCGGAGGCGACGGGCATCAGCGGGAAGAGGTCGCGCGGCGACGGCAGCCGCGGCGTCCCCTCCGCGCTGTGGTGGAACTCTGGCGGTTGGCGCGGCGCGGCGCGGCGCGTGAGGGGTACGGATCCGCGGCCGTTGCGGGAGGTGCGGCACCGAAGGACATGCGGACGGTGCCGCAGACGGGGGCGGGGCCCGGGGCCGCCCCGCTTGAGCCCGGCGAGGCTTGCTCCCGCGTCAGCGCCACGAGGGGGATCTGAGGCGCGTGAGGCGGCGGCGCTGCCCGGCGCCGCGGCGCCGCGGAGCTCGGCGCGGGCCTACCCACAGATCGGCCTGCGGGGCCCGCCCCGTGAGCCACGCGCGCGCGCGGGGCGAGGCGGGGGTGCGGCGGGGACGGTACCTTCGGCGGGTCGCGGCTCGCCATCTTCTGGAAGTCGAGCTCCATGCGCGTCGTTTGCTTCCCCGTCGCTGCGTCCCACAGGCTGCGTGCCGCGCGGTTAGCCGCCCTCGGGGCGTTCCGAAACGGCCGGCCGGTGCTCGCCTGATGTAGAGCACAGGCTCGGTCAGAGCGGAGACGTCGAAACGGAAGTCTGCTCTCGCTCCGTTATAATAGCACACGTAAGAATGCCAACGGCAGTGCTCACGCTCATCCCAGCTGAAGACAGCGCCCATGGGGACGGCATCGTTGGGGTGCACCGTCGCCGGGCTGGAGTTGGCCGGGACCGGACTGCCGAGGCCGCTCTGTCGTTGTGAGTAGCCAACCTGCGAGAGATCGATCAACGCCGGCCCCGTTGTGCTGCGCGCGGCGCATCATCGAGCGATCCGGTCCGCGCACTCGCAGGTTGAAGAAGGGCTTCGAGAGCTCGTTCAGGCCCTTTGCGGCGTGCAGCTGACACTCCAACCGGCCGCGAAGGCCCCCCGCCGAAGCTCGCGGGCTGCGCATCCCTACGGCTGTTCAGCACAGCATATACTCTGGACGACGTATTCCCGCCAAAGCTTAGCTAACGAAGGAAGGCGATTGCGGAGCAACGCCTCGCTCGCTTCGCCACACTTCGGGGGTACGCAGTGTCGAGGACTGCAAGGGTAGGCGCGCAGACTTCGTTCCCACACAAGTTTGCAGCAGGAGCGTGGACAATGAGTCTCTCTGGCTTCGGGGACTTCCTGCGCGCTCCTGAAAACGACCCGCGCATTGATCCCGAAGCTCAGGGTACGTTTTTGTGGTTGGCGAGCACGCCGGACCGGTTTTCACGGCCTGACGCCCCGCCAGAGCACTTCTTCTCAGGCGCTGCGAGAAGTGATGCGACGGTATGCCCTTTAAGCGCGTACGCCCCCCCTAAAGCGCGTCCGGTCATATGCGCCGATGTGGTCGGCCGCGGCTTGTGTTCCGAGCTCGCGTGTGGTCAGCGGGTCCGGCGGTTGCAGAGCACACAACACACGCTTCGTCGTGCCGCCGGCGGCAGCTAGCGCGACTCGGCGCCCCTCCGCGCCCCTTAGCTATTCAATGGTTCCACGCTCACACGAACGCTGCATCTTGCGCAGGCGCTGCATCCAACGCCTAGCCTCATCTCGAAAGACCTGTCGAAGAAGTTCCGGCGCTCCCTCGCTCTCATGCTAGGACTCGATGTGAGACTACACCGGCCCACGCCCCGCGCGCGCGTTTGCGCCGCCGCCGACGGCCCGCAGGTCATCTACTATTTCATTGGGTCATTCGTTCTCGCAAACTTCTCGGCGGTCGACATGGGCCTGCTCTTCCTCGGGTGCGGCGCTTGCCGCTCCGGACGCCTCGCTGCCCCTGACTCGGAGGCGCGCGCGCGCCTGCAGGTACTACGCGCAAGGTCCGCCCCGCGCGCGTCCGCCCGCACCGCGCGTGTCGCCGACGCTCGCCGGCAGATCTGCTGCGAGTGCACGCGCTCTACGTGTACGGAGTCCTCTCGGCGATCTCGGGTGCCCGCGGGGCGCCGCCGCCGCGCCCGCCGCGCCCGCTGAAGGCGGGGTGGCAGTGCTGGTGGACGGGGTGACGCTGGTGACGTCGAGCCTGGCGGCGCAGGGCCTGGTCTCCCCGGGGAAGTACGGGGCGGCCGTCACAGGCGCCATCCTTCTCTACCTCTTCGAGTCCTGTGCGGGCCCCTTTCGCCCCCCGCCCTCGCCCCGCCCCGCCGCGCCCTTCGACGCGCCGCATGCAGGCGTCAAGCTGGCCTCCATTGTATACTCGCACAAGCTCAGGAGTGCGCGCCGCCGCGCCCCGAGCCCCGGTCCCCTCTGATCCACGTGCCCCGCAGTCCATCTGACGTTGGTCCCGGGGCAATCGTTCAACTAGCACCTCCGCCGGCTCCGCCGGAGTGCCCGCTCCGAACTTCTCTGGCCATGCCCCCTCCTCGGCCTCCCATCCCTGCCCGTTCGCCCAGGCTCTTCCCACCCCCGCAGTTCCCTTCTTCATCGACTCGCTATTCTTATGTACACAATCTCAAGCGCATCGTTATCGCCTAGCGACTGCTCCTTCCCAGTCTACTGTACATGGACGATCGGCCAGTTTCAGTCCGCGCGCTCCTTCGCCATCTCCCGGCTGCGCCGCCGGGGGGGATCAGCACGCGATCTTGGAAAGAGCGCCCAGCGCTCGTGCGCACTTCGCGGCCGCTTGCTCCTGGAGCGCCTCTTGCTTGTCCAGGTTCGACTTGCCTGGGCCGACGGGCCGAATCAAATTCAAGGGCGAGATCAAATTAATTTGACACCTACAGCAAAGACCGCACCGGCGCGGGACTGAGCCATGATCTGGTCGATGCTGCGCATGTCCACCTTGGGATTGTCGTAGAAGTCTGCGGAAGAAGCGGCGAAGAAGCTGTGAGGAAGCGCGAAGGCACAGCGGGAGCGCGCGCGGGGCGATCGCACCGTCTCCCACACGCCGCATGCGCGCGGGGTCGAACACGTCAGCCCACGTGTTCTCGTGCCCAGTTCTGTACACGCTCGGGCCGTGCTGGATCGCGAAGGGGAGGCGTCAGAAATTCCGACTTCAACTGGAAGGGGAGGCATAAGAAATTGAGGTTCCGCAGCGAGGATTCTGCTCGCTCTCTCGTGCTCTCACGTGGCCTAAATTAAAATATTGAGCAAGGTGCGCGCACGACGGGCTCCGGCTCTGATTTGTTTCTGCCGAGGAGCGCGTCGACGAGGCTCCGGCGGCGGGGCTGATTCGTCTCGGGCTGCAGTCCGCGCTCAAGATCACGTACGACGCGAGAAGCACTCGCGCTCGAAGAAATCGGTGCGCGCACCGCCTGCCGGACGTCGTGGGGACGGTTCGTCCCGAGCCAGGATAGCCAGTCAGACATGTGTCGGTGGAAGGACGTGTTTGCAATTGCTGCGGTGCTTCCAATTCGAGCTCGTCGATCGAGATACCGATATGCGCGATGTATACGTCTCGAGCTCTTAAATATAAGGCCTATATATATAGGTTGCCTTCGAATTTAATCTCGAGCTCGCGAGCATGCGCGCGCACGCATGCATGCGCATGCGCGCTCCCCTCATGCATATATGCACTCTGGATCCGGATCCGATCCCCTCGAGCTCATGCAGCCGGGCCGGGGCGCCCCGGCCCCTCCGGTCCTAGCTAGCACCCCCTCGAGCTCGATCTATAATCTAGATCTATAGCTAGCGCGCAGCTAGCGCTAGCTAGCTATATAGAGCCCCCTCATGATCAAGCATCGAATTAATTTCCCCTCGATCAAATCGAAATTTACGCCCCCTGCATGCGCGCGCGAACACCGCCGGGCCGGCGCCGACGCGGCCTGCGGCCGCGGCGCGCGCGGGCGCCAGGGCGGCGCGCGCCGACGTCGAGGCGCGCGGGGGCCATGGCGCGCCGACGTCGAGGCCGGGCACTCGCGCCGACATCGATGCCCGCGGCCGCGTCCTCAAGCGATCGAACGCGTGCGGCGGCTGCAGTTGCTGCAGCTGCGCCGCGGCGAACGGCAAATCGCCGCGGCGATCCGCCGCGCCAGTCACGAGCTCTGATCATGATGGAGACATCGATCCGCTTCTTTGTTTTCGCCGCGCAACTGCAGGTGGCCGCCCTCTACGTATACCCCTCCAGCAAGCAATTCCTCCAACCGCCGGTGCAGACCAGGGACACTCTCACGAACACGAAGGCCACGATGGAGGCATAGCAGACCGACGCCACCGATCTCGCGACCGACGCCGGCGAGCGCCAAGCGCACATCACGGTGACGTGCGGCCAAGCGGGCGGGTGCGACGGGAGCGCGATGTGCTGACGTGCGTTGCGTTACCGCAGCGCAGCGATGGGGAGCCTGGAGCAAGCGGTCTCCCTCGTCTTCAACCCGACGGCGGACCCGGCGGTGAAGGCGCAGGCGTCGGCGTTCTTGGATCAGTGGAAGACGCAGCCTGGTGCGCTCTGCAAGATCGCCGCGGCCGCTCGCGATTGACGCCCGGGCGGCGGTGCAGACTCGTGGAAGGTGTGCGTCCAGCAGATCCTCACGTCGGCCACTGCGCCGCCGCAAGTCACGTTCTGGTGCATGCAACTGATCCAAGAGGTCATTCAGCAGCGGTGCGTTGCCCGCGCGGGGCACGACTCGCCGCCGCACGGCTGACGATCGCGCGGGGCCGGCAGGCTGGCCCAGATCGACGCGTCCGACCGCGCGGCGCTCAGGAACGCATTCCTGCAGTACCTGCGCGATGTCGTCCCCGGCCTCTCGCCCGACCGGCAGTATATCCTCGCAGCCGCCCGCCCGCGCCCCGAACCGCCCTCGCGCCGGCCCGCCGCGCGCCGCCCTTGACGCCGCGCGGTACTCCTCAAGAACAAGTTCGCGCAGTGCATCGTGCTGCTGGCCAAGTTCGAGTACCCCGAGGAGTGGCCCTCGTTCTTCCACGACCTCCTCGGAATGGCCCAGGCCCGCCCGCCCGCGCTCCCCTGCCGCCCGCGCCGAGCGACGCGTACCCCGGCCGCAGACGGGGGTGCCGGCGCTCGTGGATATGTTCTTCCGCATCCTGAACACGGTGGACGACGAGATCGCCTCGCTCGACTTCTCCCGCCCCCAGCAGGAGCTCCAGCGCAACGCCCAGATCGCGCGTACCCTCCCGCCCCTCCGTCCCCTACCTTCTTACGCCCTCTGCAGAAGAACGCCATGCGCCACACCAGCGTCCCGGCGGTGCGCGCCTCTGCAAAAGGAATCCGCGTGCCCGAAAAGGAAGTAACGGCGTACCCCCGCAGCTTGTGGACGCGTGGTACACGATCTTGCTGGGGACGCACGCGAGCGCCCCGGACCTCGCCAAGGCCTGCCTCACCACCCTCGCCCGCTACGTCGGTGAGAGCGTACCCCCCCCCGTCCACTCGTCCGGACGCCGCCGGGGCCCGAGCATAACGTGTACCCCCCTCCCGCCAGCCTGGATCGACATCGGCCTGGTCGCGACGGAGCGCTTCGTTCAGCTCTTCTTCACCTTCCTTTCCAGGCGCGTACCCCCGCCCCCGACCCCACCCCGCGCGCCTGTACCCCCGCGAGCCCCGCCGCAGCCCGCAGCTTCGGGACGAGGCCGCGGACTGCCTCCTCGAGGTGCGCCGCCTTCATGTTTCGTTGCGCCCCGCCCTCTCCGCTTGCCTGACGCGGCCGGGGGCGCAGATGGTCGGGAAGGGGATGGACCCCGTGCTCAAGGCCTCCCTCATCGAGCGGGCACGCCCCCCTCCTCTCCCCTCCTTTTCCCTTCCTTTTTTCTTCCCCCCCGCGAGCCGCCCGCGCAGCTCCGCCTCATCGAAGTCATCCGCACCATCGCCCCGGTGCGTACCCCCCAGGAGCCAGACCGCGTACCCCCGTGACGCCCTCGCAGAAGTGGGGCGACGACTCGGCGAAGCTTTCGACGCTGGCGGCGCAGGGCGTCGGGCTCGAGCTCCTCGGCATCATCGACAAGGCGCCCTCCCCGCCCCTCCGCGGCCCTCCCCCTCCCGAGCCTGATCGCCCGCCTCTTTTCCCTCCCTCAGCTCATGGAGAAGCCCGGGCCGGGAACCGCCGAGGTCGTCGGTGCGCCGCGCCGCCCCCGCCCCGCGCCCGCCTGTGCCCCCCGCCTTCGGCCCTCGCCCCACGCGGGGTACGGGCGCAGAGACGTGCGAGAAGGCGGTGGTGGAGCTCATCCCGATCGTCTTCCAGTTCATGGAGAGCGAGGACGTGCGCCCGTACCCCCCGGGGGCCCCGCCCCGCCCGGGGGGGCCGACCGCGCGCCCCCGACGCGCAGGACGACGTCTCGTCGGCGGCGCTGCCGTTCGTCCACGCGTACGTCGCGATGGTCTCCGCCCAGGTGAGCGAGCGTACCCCCCGCCGACCCCGCCCCCCACCGGGGCGCGAGCGAGGGGGCGGGGGCAGGTGAAGAAGGGGGCGGCGGTGTCGGCGCTGGAGGGCGAGCACTTCCAGAAGCTCCTCGCCGCCATCGCCCGCAAGTCCGCCCCGCTCCCGGCCCCGGCCCCCGGCCCCTCGCAGCCGGCTGAGCCCGAGGGGCGGGGCAGGCTGCAGTACGACGAGACGTACAGCTTCGAGCGGGAGGGGGAGGAGGAGGCGGAGTTCCAGGAGTTCCGCAAGGACCTCGCCACCGTCTTCAAGGCGAGCGCCCCGCCCCGCCCCGGCGCCCCGCCCCGGCGCACTGCGGGCTGACGGGCGCCGGCGTCGCTGCAGAACGTGGCGCGGCTGGCGCCGGAGCTCGCCAAGTCCTTCGTCTACACCTCCGCCGCCGGCGTCTGCCAGCAGCTCGCCGTCCGCCCGCCCCGCCTTTCCTCCTTTGGACCTCCGCCCGGCGTCTGACGTCCGCCCCCGCCGGCCCCGCCAGTCGCTCCCGTTTGCGCCGGTGGAGGCCGCTCTGGCCCTCGTCTACCAGCTCGGGGAGGCCCTCACCGGTCCGCCCCCGCCCCGCGCCCCACGCGCCCCGCCCGCCGCGAGCCTCCGCCGCAGAGGAGGCGCTCTCGAAGGACGCGGCGTTCGCTGAGGTCCTCGGCCGCATCGTCCTGTCCAGTGAGCCCGCCCCCCGGCCCCCGGCTGCCGCGCTTGCCCGCCCGCCCGCCCCCGCTTAGGCGGCGGGGCAGACGTGGCGGGGTACCCGCACCGCGCCGTACAGCTGATGTTCTTCGAGAACGCCGTCCGCTACTACAAGGTCCGCGCGGCGCGGGCGGGGCTGGGTGGGCCCTCTCGTCCCCGCGGCGCACGGGCCGACGCGGGCGGGCCTTCGGGCCCGGGCGCAGACGCTGGGGCAGCAGGCGGCGTGGGTGCAGGCGACCCTCCAGGCCTTCCTCGACGACCGGTGCCCCTCGGCCCCTCCCCCCCGCCCCGCGCGCGGCCTCACCGCGCGGGGCGCAGCGGCGTGCGGCACGCGTCGCCCCACGTCCGCAGCCGCGCCGCCTACCTCTTCCTCCGCCTCGCCAAGGCCCGCCCGTACCCCAGCCTTCCCTTCTCCCCCCTGCGGCCTGACGCGTACCCCCCAGAGCCTGCGGACGAGCCTGGCGCCGTACACGGGGACGATCCTGCAGGGGATCCAGGACCTGCTCGCCGTCAGCGCCGCCCGCGCCGCCCCGCGCGCCCCCGGCGCCCGCCTCTCCGCCGGCAAGCCCGAGGGGCCCATCCCGGCAAGCCCCGCCCGCCCCGCTCCAGCCCCGCCCCCGCCCCTCGAACTTTGTTCGTAGGACGACGACCAGGTGAACCTGTACGAGGCGGTGGGGCAGCTGCTGGGGTCGGACATCTGCGCCCCCGACCAGCAGGCCGCCTACCTCTCCGTGCCCGCCCCCACCCCTCCGCCTCGCCCCGCCCCGCCCCGGCCCCTCACGCGCCCCGGCGCAGGCGATCATCGGCCCCGTGCTCGAGCTCCTCGCCCAAGTCGCCGCCTCCGCCGCCCCCGGCGACTTCGTGCGCGCCGCGCGCGCACGACGGAGTGAGAAGGGGCGCGGGGGCTGACCCCCGGCGGGTCCCCCAGATCGGGGCGCCGCACGTGGAGGCGCTCGTCTGCCACGTCGTCACCGCCGTCGGCCACCTCTCCAAGGGCCCGCCCCCGCCCCCGCCCCCGCCCCGCCCCCAGCCGGCTCGAGCTCAGCCGCCTGACGCCCCGCAGGCTTCCCCGCGCACGCCGCGACGCAGGCCGTCGGCGGCGGCGTCGGCTCCCGCCGCGACGCCTCCTGGGGCCTCTTTACCGTACCCCCCGCCCTTCCCCCAGACATTCCCTCCCTCCCTCCTGTCCGACCCGGTACCCCCCTCGCAGCGCTTCCTGGAGGCGGTGCTGCGCGTCTCCGTCGCCCTCCGCGCCAACGAGGCCATCCACCAGAAGGCGCGCCCGCGTAACCCCGCTTCGTCCTTCGCTCCCGTGCCCCGCCGACCCCGCGTGCGCGCGCCGCCAGGTCATCTTCCTCCTCCACCGCATGGTCGACGTCCTCGGCCCCGACGTCGTCGTGCGCCGTACCCCTCCCCGGCACGCTCCCCGCGCCCCCCGAGCCGCCGCGCCCCCCAGGCCTACCTCCCCGGCTGCGTCTCCCACCTCCTCTCCAACTGCTCCGTCAAGGTGCCGTGCCCCTCTCCCCGGTCCCCTCCCCGCGGCCGACCTCCGCCCGCCCAGGACCTGCTGGCGTTCCTCGCCCTCTACAACCAGCTCGTCATCAAGTTCAAGGCCCGCCCCGGCCCCGCGCCCCTCCGGAGGGCCCCGCGCCCACGCCTCACGTTTCCACCGCCAGGCGGCCCTCTTCCCGGTCGTCAACGAGTCCATCCTCGTCCTCGTCCGCCGCGTCGTCCAGGCGCGCCGTACCCCCCTCCCGGAGCCCGCCCCCGCGCCCGCGACATCGCCTCTGACAGGCGTGCAGGCGACGCAGGGGACGCCGGCGGCGGGGGCGGCGGCGGCGACGGCGGCGGGGGCGCCGTCGGAGGAGGAGCGGGAGCGGGCGGAGCTGCAGCGCGCCTACTTCACGCTCCTCTGCATGCTCGTCCAGAACGGCCTCGACACCGTCCTCACCTCCCCGGGCACGCCCCCGCCCTCCGAGCGGGAGCTGGAGCTCGGTCTGACGCGGCGCGTCGCGGGCAGGGAACGTGAAGTCGCTGAACGACGTGCTGGGGACCCTCGTGGCCGGCTGCAGCCACCCGGACCCCGCCGTCCGCCCCGCCTCGGCCCCGGGCTCGCGCCGGCGTGCGAGCGGGGCGGGGCGCGCGCGCAGGCGAACCGGCAGTGCCTGCTGGCGATGCTGAAGCTGATCGAGCTCTGGGGCGGCCCGAACGAGGCCTCCCGCTGCCCCGGCTTCAACCAGGCCCGCCCCGCCCCGCCCGCCCCACCCCGCCCCGCGACGCGCCGCCGCCTGAGGCGGGCGCAGTTCGTGGTGGAGCAGATGGCGCCGGCGGCGCTGCGGTGCCCGATGCGCCCCGCCTTCAACCTCGCCGACGCCGTCGCCAACCAGGCCCGCCCGCCCCGCCTCCCCCGCCCCCGGCCCCGGCCCCGGCCTCGGCGCCCCTCTCTGACCCCTCTCGGGGCCCCGCAGGTCGTCGGCGACGCCCTCAACGTCCTCAAGGCACGCCCCCTCCCCCTCCCCCGCCTCCCCGCCAGAGGCGTGTGCCCCCTAACGCCCCGCCCCCCGCCCCGCTCCGCAGGCGGCCTGGGTCCGCATCGGGCAGCCGATCGCGCAGGTAGCCCTCCCCCCCCCCCCTCCCCTCCCCCCCCCCCCCCCCCCCCTCCGCGAGGCCGAGCGTGCGGGGCAGCACTTCGCGGAGCGGGTGCTGCCGGGCCTCCCCCGCTGCGACGCCGCCGCCGCCGCCGAGTTCCTCGCCGCCATCCAGGTGCCCCCGCCCCGCCCCGCTCCGCTCTGGCTTCTCGCTTGGCCGCGCTCAGGGGGCGGGCGGGGCAGGCGGCGGCGGGGCAGGCGACGGGGAGCGCGGCGGGGGCGAGCCCCGAGGGGAAGCTCGCCAGGAACTGGTTCAAGGTGCCAGGCCCCGTCCTTGCGTCTCTCTTCCCCCTGCGCCCCCCGACGCCTGCCCCCGCAGTCTTTCATCGAGAAGAGGAGGGGCTGATCGTCATCGCCCGCCCTCCCCCCTTCCCTCCCCCCACCCCCCTCCCCTTCCCTCTCCCCGTTTCCGCGGGCACCGCGGGGGTCCGCGCGCCGAGCCGCCCGGGCTGCGGCCCCGCGATCGGGCCGCGGTCATCCCTAAACCTCCTTCGCAGCTTGTAGCTCAATTTTGGCGGCCCGGCAGCGTACACACTAAGCAGCTTCACTGGCATGAATGCGCGCAGCCGTGCAGCGCTGCATGCGCAGTTGCAGCGCTGTATGCGCAGCTCCCTCAATCAGTTCCCTCGCCCCGGCCGCGATCTAGATCGAAATCTAGAGCTAGATCTAGAGCATGCCGCACTGCAGCCGCAGTGCCCCGACACTGGGCCGACAGCGCGCGCGCGCTACCGGGTAGCGGCGCCTAGCGCTAGCCCTTTCTCGTGGCTCGATGCAGCTCCGTCGCTCCGATCCTCATCTGCACGCATATGCATGATCAGGAATCAGGATCGTGTGCGCGGAGTCGCCGCGGACCCGTTCGTGTGTTCGGCCGAAGAATTTCCTGAGTTTGGGGTACAGTCTCCTGAATAACAACAAGAAGCGGCGTGCCTGCAGGCTGCAACAGCAGCCACTGCTTTTACGCTGTCGGAACGACGCCGACCGCCGCTCCGCAGTCAGCGATCGACGCGAGCGCCGGCAAAGGCAGATCTACTACTAGGCTTGAGCAGCTGCAGCCTGCAGTGCGCCCAGCGTTCGCCGGCAGTTAGTCGAGTCTCGGAGCTCCCAGGCCGGACGGCTCCCCGATCGGGCGGTTCGTGCGGTTACTCGCATCGGACGTCAGTCAGCGAGGCTTCAGGATGGATCGCAACTATGCGGCGCGCCTGGCCGCTGTGCTGGCTTTCTTCGCCGTGGTCAGCCTCACCTCCGCGGCTTGCGGTGCGACATGCCGCGCGATCTATAGCATGCCGCAGTGCCTCGACAGCCCTTTCTCGTGGCTCCGCCCGCTGCTAGAGCGCTGCTCGCCTAGGCCTGCTCGTTCCGCCGTTAGACTCCTGACCGGCCACGGCGCCCGCTGCGCAGCCGGCAAAAACTCGCACTTCGACTCGGACCCATCGTACTCGGTCGTGGCGACGGGGTCGACCTTCAAGCTGGTCGTTACGATGGACGCGAAGTCGGGGAAGGTCGGCGAGGTGCAGGGCGCGGAGGTGACCGTCTCGGCGGACGCGGCCTCGTGGACCATCGCCCTCCCGACCGCCGACCCAGGCTCCTCCTCGGCGGCCGGCATCACGGCCTCCCTTTCGGGCACCGTCTTCACCGTCACCGTCGCCGACCTCGCCGCCCAGCCCGGCGCCGTCCGCGTGCAGGTCCGAGTCGTGATTGCAATCGCCCTCGGGCCCCCGGCCCCGGCCGCCCCCTTCCCGACCAGCCGCGCAGCAAACGGGCTGCACGGGAGCGCTCATCTCAACCGGCCCCGACTGCGGTGAGCCGCCCGCTCGAGCTTCGCCCCCTTTCCCTTCTTCCCTGGGGAGCCCCCGGCCCCGCCCTGTCCTGCCTCTGAGGCTCAAGCTCTTTCGAATTCGCGATCGTTACCGGTACCGCATGCATATGACGGCTATCGATCGCGAATCCTCCCCCTTCCGCCGCTATCAATTACGCTCCCGCAGCAACGTCTCTTCCCTTGAGCCGCATTTTGATGGCTCTCGATCGCATGCACAGGCCGCAACAACGACGTCACCAGCAACGCGAACACGGCGTGCTCTCGGGTCGGCGACTCGGCCACCGGCCCGCACGTCTTCGAGTGCACGCTGGCGCTCGCGTCGCGCGCGGACAACCCCTTCCGCCTCTCCGAGCCGCTCTCGGCCACGTTCGAGGTCGCCAACACGAACAGCGAGGGCGTCAAGGCCGCGTCGATCTTCACGACGACCGTCACCGCGGCGGCCAGCGCGGCGACGGCCTCGGGCACGGGCTGGGCGATCACCTCGCGCACCAACGCGGAGATCGTCGTCAGGATCACGAACAGCGGCCTGCCCGGCTTCTCCGCGTCCACGATCAACATAGACATGAAGGTGCGGAACTCGTGATTGAAATTGAAATCCGCTCCGGGCGGCCGAGGCCGACGCGGGACGCGCGATCGCGCGCAGGACGCGCGGGCGTGCATCGGCTCAAACAGCTACTTCACGGTGGGCAAGCTCGCCAAGGACGAGGCCTTCGACATCGCGACGATCGGGACGCCCACAGAGACGACGGCGACAGCGCAGTGGACGCACGTCAACGGCCTCGCTGGCTTCGTCCTCTGCTGGATGGCCGCCCCCCCCACGCAGGGCACCGGCGCCAGCGCCCTCGCCAAGAGCATCTGCGTGCGCCAGCGCCCCGGCCCCGTTAACGTTCTCGCGATCGCGCGCGTTCTGTGCGGCGCCGACCCCCCGCCTGGAATTCGCAGGACGCCGCTCGTGACACGAACCCGCCGGAGGGCTCGGGCACGGCGACCATCACCGCCACCAGCGGCGGCAACGGCAAGCTGACCCACGACTTGACGGGCCTCAAGAAGTGCCAGACGGGCGCCAACAGCTACAGCGTCGCTGTCTACGTCCGCCCTCGCCCCCGCCCCCCGCCCTGCGTGCGGCAAAGCCGCTGATCATGGGCCGCTCTGATTTCCGCAGGCGCCGAGCGCGCTGCGCCTCGGGTACGCGTACACGACGTTCGAGACGGCGTGCCCGGCGGGCGTCCCCGCGGCCCCGACGGGCCTCGAGATCGTGCTCGACACGACGACGGCCGACTTCACGTACAGCGGCGGGCAGCCGGCGAAGATCCGCTTCACGCCCTCCTCCACCATGGCCGCCGAGGAGAGCACCCTCCAGGTCCGAGCTCGGCCGGCGCCGGCGCCGGCGCCGTCGCCGTCTAAACGGCGGCGCAGCACACGGTGGGGATCACGTGGGTCCAGAAGGAGGCGAGCGAGGTCCTGCTGCCCTGCCCCTGGCACCCGTCCTCCACGGCCTTCCCCAAGACCGGCGTGAAGGCCGACTTCACGATCGTGGACGGCAAGATGGTCGTCAGCACGACGCTCTGCCCCGGTGCCGGCCCTGCCCCCGCCCCTGCCCCCACGATCGCGAGAAGCAGAGAGTCTGACTCGCGATCGGCCTCCACCCGCAGGTTTCAAGTACACGGCGACGGTCAAGGCGTGCCGGCCCGGCGGCACCGACTGCAGCGCCCTCGTCACCATGGCGGAGCCCAAGATCGTCGACCGTGCGCCCGCGTCGCCTCGCCTCCTCCGCCCGTCTCCGCGGCGCTGGCACTGACGCGGCCGGCAGCGGTGGCGCCGGAGGCGATGACGGGCCTGGCGCTGGCGGTCCGCGACGCCTTCACCTACGCGGCCGGCTACTCGCTCAACGCCACATGGGACGCCCTCGACTACGACGGCGGCGCCGAGCTCACCAAGGTGGGCACCGAAGAGCCGACCGTTGTTTAAACCAATAGTGCTTGATCATGAATCTCACGGGCCGGGCTTCTTCGCAGGTCGTGGTCGAGGTGGTCATGACGAACCCCGAGAGCGAGCCCATCGGCCTGTGCCCGTACGGGCCCGCCGGGGAGAAGAACAGCGCGACGGCCTGGCCCCTGGCGGCGGCCGCCGACAGCGCCGACTTCCTCACCTTCGAGTCGTCCGTGGCCGTCGACGCCACCGCCAAGACCGTCGCCATCCCGTCCCTGGCCGCCCTCGCCCAGCTCTGCCCCGGTCCGCCCCAGCCACGCCGGCCCGCGCCGCCCTCCCGCTGATCTAGGAGGCATGCGCAGGCTTCAAGTACACGGTGAGGATCAAGGCGTGCAACAAGGCGACCCAGGCCGGCCTCTGCGGTGGCGCCTCGGACACCTCATCGGCCGCCTTCACCCACGGACGTGCGGCCCCAGCTTCTTTGTGTTTGTCCATGGCACTCGCCTCTGATGGCGCCCGCGGCAGCCGTCACGCCGCAGTGCGGGGCAAAGGCGACGGGCAACCTCGGCGCCACTTCCGTCAAGCTCACCAGCACCCTGCCCAGCGTGCGCCCGCCCCCCGAGCCCGCCCCTGCGAGCGAGTGCCACAAATAAAAGATTCCACCGGGTCCGCAGTCCGACTACCTGAACCTGGTCTCGGGGACGGAGGACTACAAGACGGCGCTCTTCTGGTGGCCGTCGCTCGCGTACTACGGCGGGGCGCCCTTCCGCAACACGTCCATCATGCTCCGGCGCTACGTCAAGGGCAACGCCGCCAAGTCCACCGACATGTTCGCCATCAACAAGTACCAGCTCTTCGCCGTGCGCCACTGATTGCCATTACAATAATAAATTTGATTTTCGAGTGCTGAAATCGCCTCTGGCGCAGATCCCGGCGGACGGGACGGGCGACAACAACATTGCCCCCTCGGTGGTCAACGTCGAGAAGGTGACGGGCCTCTGGAGCGCCCACTGCTTCGCCTTCGGCGTGCGGATGTGCACGGCGCACTCGTGCTGCGAGACCCCCGCCACCGAGTACCCCGCCAGCGACCCCGGCCTCAGGTGCGCGGCTGCGAAATAGTTTAATTTCCATTGCGATCACGACGCTGGCGGCCGCTCACGGGGGCGCGCCGCCGGCGCCGCAGCGACTCGTTCTACATGCCGAGCAACAAGAACGTGGCGGCGGAGAAGACGTCGTGCGAGGGGATGGGCCGCCCCGCCGGCCTCGCCGTCGGCGCCAAGCTCGTCGACGTCTCCCCCTACCTCGGCCCCGAGGCGAGTCGGCCGCCGGCTCGTCCCTCGACGCATACGCCAGGCTGACGGCGGGGCATGGGCAGGTGGAGGGCGCGGTGGCCGCCGACACGGCCTCCGCCTCGACCTCCTCCTCCATGTCCACCACCCTCGTCGCCGTCGCCGTCGGTGCCCCCGCTCGAATATTCATCCGCCCCTGCACGCCTGAGCCGCGCCGCTCATGCAACCCCCCCGCGCGCAGCGGTGCCGGTGGGCGCGGTGGTCATCGGCGTCGTGGCGGTCGTCGTCGTCGTGGCGCGCGCCAAGGCCCGCAACGTCGAGATCGCCACCGCCGTGCGGCCCCCGCCCGGCCCGGCCCGAGGCCCCGCCCGCCCGCCCGCTCGGCCGCCGCTGACGCGGGGCCGGGCGATCGCGAGCAGAAGGCGCTGAACGGGAGCTACCCGCCGGCCCCCGCGGCCGGCGCCTCCGCGGCCGCCCGCTCGCGCTCCTTCAGCGGCCCGTCGGGGCGCTCGGGCTCGTTCAGCGGCCCGCCGGGCCCGCGCTCCTACCGGTCGAGCTCGCTCGTGGGGCTCATGCCCCCGACCGAGGCGGAGGTCGCGCAGGCCGCCGACGCAGCCGAGACCGGCCGCCACTCGCCCCTCTCCACCAGCGCCGTCCGCCCCCGCCTCGCGAGCCCTCTCGCCGGCTCCCCTGATCGTGTGCCCGCCGCAGGTTGACATTGGCATGCCGGCACGCCCGCGCGTCCCGTCCATCGTCGCCTAAGAGGAGTCGGCTAATTAATGCCGGCGTGGCTTTAATTTTGTAGTTTTGCACTCGAGAAAAGTCTTTTATTTTTTTTTGAGAGACTACGGTGGGGCGAACCCCCCGTAGGTAGTGATATTAAAGACAACAAAGCAATCACAAATCAAAGATACAGTAAACTAGCACAAAATATATACAGAATCAAGAGGGATCACGAGAAGGGACACGATCAGAAGAACGCAAAAGATAAGGAGAACGAGCACGAGGAGAAGGAGTAGAAGAGCTCAAGGGCGTCGATGCAGAAGTACTAGTCACACTAGAACGACGAGGAGCACGGGGACGCAGCAAATAAGGAGAACGAGCACGAGGAACTACAGTCGAAGACGAAGATCTAGACGAAGACGACAAGACAGAGCTAACAGCAGAACTAGAAGACGTAGTCGCAGGAGGCAAAGAAAAGTCTTTTAGAGTTTCGCAAACACGGAATTCAAAACGCTCTTTAGGAGGCCGATAGAGTAGACCGCCCGCAGCGCTTTGCCCAGTGTGATTTGGTTTTCTGCATTATTTGTTTTCTGTGTGCATGTATCGATGTCCGACGGTCGTCTTATCCTTCGCCTCGGTCTTCAGTTATGTGCCAAGTATACGTATACGTATACATATTAATATTTGTGTCTTTCTCGATTTTAAGTGGGTCGACGTCATTATCCTTGGAGCATGTAGGTGCATAAGTAGTGCTTGCATTCGAAAAGGCTTAGAGTTGCCGAGAAAGTGCTGCCCGCTTTCTCCCCGAGATTGTCACATGTGCTGCGTACCTTCGTATCTCTTCAAATTCATCGTATCATGTACTCAACGAGTTATCAGACGGAATAAGTACGTGATCTCTTGTGCGTTGTAACTGTACCTATTTCGCGGGCGGTCGCGGTCTGGTGCATTGCTGACGCGCTCCGGATCCGCACATATGCATGTACATGTGTAAGTCTTCCGAATTCGAAGTTCGCGAGTCGATCGACGTCAGAGATATCGATGTGTGCGAACGTATACGTAAATTAGAGTGCGAAATTAAATATATAATGCGCGCGCGCGTTGCCCCGGCCAGGAGAGTCCGGGAGTCGGACTCTAGATCCGAAAATCCAATCGCGAGAGCACACAGGCGCCGGCAACGCCGCACATCGCCCACAAGTCCCGCCCCGCCCCGCAGCACCGCAGCTCAGACGCGTGACTAGGGATTGTAACTAGAGCACTACAGCACCGAAAGGCACATCAAAAGAAAGGCCGGGAAGGGGGGGCGGGAGCCGTGGAAAGGGAGTGGGGGGGGGGGGGGAGGGGGGGGGGGCGACTGTGGTGGAAGAGGAGACGGGGGCTTGACGGGGCGCGGGGGCGGGGAGAGGGGGCGGGGCTACTTGGCGAGGGCGCGCTTGGCCTTGAAGAGCTGCCCCTCGAGGGCCTCCACCTTCTTCTTCATCTGCATCAGCTTGTTGTGCATCTGCGGGGGGTACCCGGCGTCATGGGCGGGGGGGGGGGGGGGGGCCAGGGGGGTAGTGGGCGGGCCTCCTCCTTGTCGGACTCGGAGGTGGCGAAGGCCATCTTCGCGGCGATGAGCTCCTGCTCCAGCGGCCGCAGCGCCGTCTCCTGCCCCCGCCCGGCGTCGGCCCTAAGAAGGGGAGGGGGGGCGCCCCCGGCCCCCCGGGGGAGAGAGGGCGCACGCGGGAGCGGGTCTCCTCCTCGAACTTGGCGGCCTTGGCCTCGAGGGCCTTGATCTGCGACTGCGCGGACGTCGGCCCCGCCCCGCGCCGCGCTGGGGGCCGGGGCCGGGCCGGGGTTGCGGGCACCTGGAGGGCGTCGTTGTCGGCCTCGAGGTTCGCGCACTTCCGCTTCAGCACGTCCGCGTCCATCTTCGCCTGCGGCCGGAGCCGGCTCGGCGGGCCGGGGGGGCGGAAGAGGGGGGGGGCCGGGGCGCGGGGGCCGACCTTGCCGGCCTGGGCGCGGAGGTCCCGCAGCTCCTCGTCGTCCGCCGAGGAGGAGCCGGCCTTGCCCTGCGCCAGAGGCTCGCGGCGCGGCGGGGCGGGGCAACAGGCGGCGGGGCGCGTGGGGCCCCTGCGGACCCTGGCGCCGCCCTTGGCGCCCCTGCGGGCCTCGTCGAGCTGCTTCTGGAGCTCCTCGACCTTCGCCTCCAGCTCCTCCACCTCCTCGTCCCGCTCCGCCCTGCGCCCCGGCGTCAGAGAGGGCGGGGCGGGCGGGGCGGGAGGGGCCGGAGTGCGCGCCGGCCCTCCTCGCGCGCCGCCTCCAGCAGCTCGTCCACGTCGTCGTCCTGCCGGGGCCGCCGTCGGCCGCGGGCCGGCGGGGCGGGGGAGGGGCGGACCTTGGCGGCGCGGAGCTTCTTCTCCAGGGCGTCCCGCTCCTTCTCGAGCTTCGCCACCTTGCCCCGCAGCTCCTGCGCCCGCGTAAGACAGAGAGGGGCGGGGAGGGCGGGGTGGGGCGCGCCTCGAGCTCCTTGCTCGAGGAGGAGGAGGGGGAGGAGGAGGAGGGGCCCCCTCGGCCCGGGCCGCTCGTGATCTGCGCGCCCCGGCGTGAGCGGGGCCGCCCCGACGAGTAGGCGGCGGGCGGGGCGGGGCGAAGCGGGCCTTGCTGCCGGGCCTGTACCCGTCCTCCTCGTCCTCGTCGTGCTCCTCGTCGTGCTCCTCCTCCTCCTCGTCCTCGTCGTGGCCGTATCGGGACTTGGAGGCGCCGGGCTTGGCGGCCGCCCCGCCCCGCCCGCTCCCCATCCCGGGGCTCTCGACCCGCGTCGTCCCGAACGTCACCGTCCGCCCCCCGGCCCCGCCCCGACTCGCCCCCGCCCCCGCGCTCGCCGAGCTCCCTGCCTTGCCCCGGCCCCTGTGGTCCTCCTCCTCCTCCTCCTCTTCTTCTTCGTCCTCGTCCTCGTCCTTCCGGCCGCGGCCGCCGGCCCGCGACTGGGGCCTGCGCGGGCGTCAGCTCCGCGCCGGCGCCCAGCCGTCCGCCCCGCCCCGCCCCGAGCACCTCCTCTTCGCGTCCCGGTCATCCTCCTCCTCCTCATCATCATCCTCCTCCTCCTCTTCTTCTTCCTCCTCCTCATCGTACTTCGACTTGGCCCCACCGCTGCCCCGCCCACCGTCAACCCCGGGACGGCGGGACGGCAGGCCGGCGGCGCGGGTCGGCGCACCGCCCGGCGGCGGCCTTGCTGGCTCCCGGCTTGCCCGGCGGGGGCTTGCCCCTCCCGACCGGTTTCCTCCTCGTGTCCTCCTCCTCCTCCTCTTCCTCTTCCTCCTCGTCCTCCTGCGCCCGCGCAGTCGGCGGCGAGCGGCGGGAGCGGGGGTGCGGGCGGGCGGACCCGCAGCGAGCCGAGCGGATCCCGCGGGTCCGCCTCTCTTCTCGAGCCCTTGAGGCCGAGGGGCCCCACCTTGGCTGCCGGCGGGCATCGGCGGCGGCGGCGGCGGCGGCGCGGGGCGCGGGGGCCTGGCCGCGGGGCGGGGCGCACGCTTGGGCTTGGCGGCGGGCTTCCTGCGGTCGTCCTCGTCCTCGTCGTCCTGGTCCTCCTCAGGGTCGTCCCGGTCCTCCTCCCCCGGGTCGCTCCGCGAGTCGTTCGACGTCGCCATCGAGCGCATGTCCGAATACGCGTCGTCCGCCCTGCCAGAAAGGAAGGAAAGCGCGATTTCAGCGCGCTCCACGCCGCTGCCGGCCCCGCAAAAGGAACGCCCGAGGCGCACCCGCCCTTAAAGTCCTTCAACCATGTGGCGCTGAACGTGACCTGCAGCGCGGCCGCCGCGCGTGAGCGCCGCGCGCCCCGAAGCGTGCTGATGAGTAACGGAAGCCGGCACCTTCAGCTGGATGCCCTTGCTCTTGTCCTGGCCCTTGTTGAGGCCGCCTTTGATGAAGGTCTTGGACTTCTTGTTGCCGCCCTTGATGAGGGTGAAGACCTGCGTTTCGGAGCTCTTGCCTGTGCCGCCTCCCGCAAAGTCCGACAGGTTGAAGTACACGCTGCCGATCGACTTCCCATCCTGTCCGGATGAAGCCGGATTGTTAGCTGCTGCGGCGGCGAGGCGCGCGCGGGCCTCGCCGACCATCTTAAGACTGAATTTGGACTCCTTCATGTCGAACTGGCGTGTCTTCGGGTTCCGGAAGAGGGTGCACTCCATCGACTTCGTCTCAGCCCAGAAGACTGAGGTGCTGACCGCCTCCCGCACGTTTCCCTTCCTCGTGCTGACGCACTGCGAAGAAGGCGCGAAACAGCGTGAGAATGTGGGGCACTAGCATCCGCGCGGGCCGGCTCCAGCGATTCACGGCATCCTCGAGGGTCAGCGGCTCGCGCGGGCAGCCGCACCTTGCTCCCGCGCTTCCACTCGACGATGAGCTCAGCATTCTTCGCCTTCTTTGCGAGCTCCCGCTCCGCGATAGTCGCAGAACTGAAAGTAACCTCGAAGGCGTAGCGGAGCGGCTCGCCTCCGCTGATCTTCCGGCCGATCCCGTTGACAAGCCGGTCCATTCCAGTAAGAAAGACGCTAGCGCCGGGCTGCGCTCATCACTGGAGAGACCAGTTCTGCGGAAATCGGCTGTGCCCCTCCGGCGAGCGCCGCCTGCTGCAGATTCCTCTAGCTAACGACGGGCGTCAACTCCAGTACAGCTGCGTGCGCGTGGGCGGTGGCTCCAGCCGGCTTCACCGGCTACTACTTGGGTACGCGGAAGGAACGGAACCGATACGCCGATTGTTTTTACGGAAAAGGGGTAGACGGTAGACCACCGGCGCGACTTGAGGCTTCAAGTTGCTTCGATTCAGTGTTTTTTCTGGAACGATTCGATTGGATCCGGACGTGCATCAAAAAATTAAACGGGCTGCCCGGGTACCGTGCTCTTGCACAATGCGCAGCTCCTCGCCTGCGCATGCTTGGCATCCTACGCTGCTGTCACTGCTGTGAAGAGGAGCGCACCCGCGCGGCACCAGCTGCGCGTTCGGAGCAGCGATCGAGGCAGCAGCAGCAGCCTGGCGCCCAGCGCAGCGCCGCCCGTCACCGCTTTCGTAAAAAAGCGACGACCTCTGGATCTCGGCCCGTTAAATTCGGCGCAGTCGCGCGGCAGCGGCCGGATCCAGCATCCTCAGCGCGCCGCGAGTTCGGCCGCGGATTGATGGCGCGCGCTGCAGCGCGTCGTGCCGCGGGGCGCCGCGGCGCCGGCGGCGGAGCGTCGACCGCGGCCGCGGGGCAGCTCCCTCGGGCCCGCGGGCCGGGGGCGCCGCTGATGGCGGCGGCGCTCCTCGCGCTTCTCGCGGCGGCAGTGGCCGCGGGCGAGCCCTCGAAGCCCGACGGCGCCGGCAAGGCGCGCCAGCTCCGGTCCGAGGACGCCGAGCTGCCGATTCGCGACCTCTACGTCGTGGTGCGCCCCGGCCCGCCCCGCTGCCCCCCGCGCCCCGCTTCGCCGCCGCGCGTGTCCCAAATCCCTTCCCTTCACTTCCCTACACACATATGCATGCCTTCGCCTTCCTAGCGTTGCCAATCTGACCGCGCGGTCGACCGCTTGGGCCCCGCACCCGCGCCCCCACCGCCGGACAAGCGCTGACGGGGCCGGCCGCAGCGGTTCAAGGCGGAGGCGGCGGAGCGGGCGCTGGGCCGGCGGCTGCTGGCCGACGAGGACCTGGGCGCCGCCTCGCAGACCCTCCTCGAGCTCTTCCGCCGGCGCCTCGCCGCCCCCCGCGCCGCCAAGGGCGGCCCCGGCGCACCGGGCTCCGGCCCTCCGCCAAGGCCGGCGCCGGCGCCGCGACCCCCTCCGCTCCCGAGCCCCTCCTCGAGGTACCCCCGCCCCGCTCCCCCCCCCCCCCTGTCGACCATGAAAACACTCTTACCGCTCGCCCGCGCAGGTCCGCGACGTGTACCGCGGCGTCTTCCCCGGCTTCTCGGCGCGGTGCCCGGCCCCCGCCCCGCCCCTCTACGCGGTCTCCCCTCGCCCCTCGTCCCGACACGGGCGGGGCGCAGGATGGGGGAGGAGGTGCGGGCGGCGGCGGCGGCGGACGAGACGGTGCTCGGGGTCTGGCGCGACGTCCCGGCCTCCCTCGACACCCTCCAGCAGGCCTCCCGTGCGCCCCCACGCCCGCCCCCGCCCCGCCCCGCCCTCACCGGCGCCGCCGCGCGCAGCGCCCTGGAACCTGGACCGGATCGACCAGGTACCCGCATTGCGCTGCTCTGCCCTCGTACCCTCCGCTGACGGCGGGCGTGCGCAGGACGCGTGGAGCTTGGGGGGAGACCAGAGGTACAACTACAGCGCCTCGGGCTGCGGGGTCAACGTGTACGTAGACGTGCCCCGCACCCCCCCCTCGGCGGGGGCCGACGGGGCGCTGGTGGGGCAGGTACGTGATCGACTCGGGGATCTTCACGGAGCACCCCGAGTTCGAGGGGCGCGCCCGCAACATCCTCGACGCCACCGGCGGTGCCCCGACCCGCCCCGCCCCGCCCCTCCCCGCCCCGCCAGACCGCCGAACCACGGCCCCCGCGCGTCCCTCAGAGAACTTTTTCGGGGACTGTAGCGGCCACGGGACGCATGTGCGCAGCTTTCGTGTCGCCGCCGCCGCGCGGGGCGGGCGTGGCTGAGGGCGGGCGGGCAGGTGGCGGGCACGATCGGGTCGCGGACGTACGGCGCGGCGAAGCAGGCGACGATCCACGGCCTTCGCGTCTTCGGCTGCGACGGGCGCGGCTCGGGGGTGCGCGCCAGCCGCCGGCCGCGCCGCCCCGGCGCTCGCACCCTCGTGACGCCTTCGCGCCAGTCGGCGATCTTGTCGGCGATGGACTGGGTGGTCGCGAACCACGTCAAGCCCGCCATCATGAGCATGTCCCTCAGGGCCCGCCCCGCCCCGCCCCGCCCCCGGCCCGCGCGCGCCGCTCGGTTTCCGAGCCGCTGTGAGCAGGTGGAGCCGAGGTGGGACCCGATCGACGCGGCGGTGCAGAGGCGAGCGCTCCGCGCCGTGCCCGCAGGCTCGAGGCTTAGGCTCACGGGCTGCGGCCGCGCAGTGCGGTCGAGCGCGGGGTCATATCCGTCGCTTCCGCCGGCAACGCCGGCTCCGACGGTGCGCTCGCCCACACCGCCCGCCAGCCCACACCGCCCGCCAGCCCCCAATGCCCCCTCTACCTGCCGCCTCGTCTGCGCACGCCGATTTCTATTGCCTCCGACCGCTCCCCCCCCCCTCCCCCTCCTCCGCGCCCCAGCGTGCAAACAGTCCCCCGCCTCCGCTCCGCTGGTGCGTTTTTCGCCCGCCTCCACCGCCACCCTTGCCGACACGCGCGGGGCCGGGCCCGGATTCGGCGGCGCGCAGGGGATCACGGTGGCTGCGACGGACAACCGGGACGCGCGCGCCTGGTTCTCCAACTACGGCATCTGCGTCGACATCTTCGCACCGGGGTGCGGCCCCGGCGCCGCGACGCGGCCCGCGCCCCGCTCCGCGGGCGGGGCCCGTCCCGAGAAGGGGCCGGCGCAGGCAGGACATCCCGTCCACGTGGATGTTCAGCGATGACCCCACCAAGCCCTCCATGGTCCACACCATCTCCGGTGCGCCGTGGCGGGCGGCGCCGCGCCCTCCCCGCCGGGGCGTGCGAGCCGAGGCGGGGCGGGCCCGGGGCGGCAGGGACGAGCATGGCGACGCCGCTGGTGTCGGGCGTGGCGGCACTGTACCTCGAGGCGAACCCGACGGCCAACCAGAGCGACGTCCTCGCCGTCCTCCTCAGCCTCGCCCTCCGCGACCGCGTCACCAACCCCGGCGAGGTCCGCCGCCGCCGCCGCCGCCGCCCTCGCATGGGCTGAAGCGCGCGCGGCGGGCGCGCAGGGCTCGCCGAACCGGCTGCTGCAGTCGCGGGGGATGTTCGGCGCGGGCCACGCGATGCGGCTGCAGTGCGCGCCGTGCGCGCCGGCGTGCATCAACGGCGGCCAATGCGAGCTCGGCCTCTGCAAGTGCCCCGCGGGCTACTCCGGCCGCTCCTGCGAGGTCTACTCCCCCTGGACGTTCAGCGCCCCCGCCGCCGGCGCGTTCATCGACGCCGGGTCGGGAAAGGTGCTCCGCCCCCGCCCGCGGCGCGCAGCCCGCCCTGCTCCGCCCGACGCGCGCCGCAGACGATGGCCGTCGCGTGGACGTACGTCGGCCGCGAGGCGCGCGCGACGGTCAGCCTGGACCTCGTCCGCGTGACGGCCCCCGATCGCGACGAGCAGCCCTGGGCGCGCCTGCCCCCAGCCTCCCCGCCCCGCCGCCGGCGCCGCTGAGCGCCCCGCGCGCGCAGACGCGGCCGATCGCCGGCGGCATCCCGAACGTGGGGAGCTATCTGTGGACGGCGCCGGAGAGCGTGCCCGCCACAGGAAGCTACTTCCTGCGCATCTCCAGCGGGAGCCCCTTCCTCGCCCTCTCCAGCAGCCCCGTCTTCACAGTGACCATCGGCGCGCCGGGCCTCGCGATCGTTTCCAGCGCCGCCCCGGCCCGCCCCTCTCTGACTCGAGCTCGGCCTGGCCGCAGAGTGCTCGACGCCCATCGCGGATACGTGCGCGTCGACGTCGATCTTCGGGAGCAACGCGGCGGCCGTCTACAAGTACGCGTCGAACCGCTACAGCCAGTTCCGCTTCCGCGTTCCGACAACACGCTCCGTCACGTTCACGACCTGCTCCGAGCGCACCACGTTCGACGTGAGACCGAGACGCCCCGAGATTCCTCTCCGCTTCCGCTCGCTTTCCGACCGACGCTTCTTCCCCGCAGACGATGCTATCACTGCTCTCCGCGTGCCCCTTGGGGACCAACACGCAACTCGCCTCCAACGGTGCGCCCGGGAGTCCGAGCACTCCCCGCCGAGCGCGGCGCGGGCTCTGAACGCCGGTTCTGTGTCCGCCGCAGACGACATGGGCCTGGCTTCATGCCCTTTCATGAACGGCTGGCACAGCCAGCTCACGTACGAGCTGCAAGGCGGCGTGACATACTTCCTCCTCGTCACCGGTGCGCCCCCGGCCCGCCGCCCGCCACTCCTAGATCCTTGCTCTGCCCTACAGCTCTAGTCCGACACCGGCACCGGCGCGTCGCGCAGGCTACAACGACCAGGTCGGGAACTTCTCGCTCACCGTCAAGGACGACGTCTGCCGTGCGTGCGGTTGGGGCCCGTGGCCAGGGCCGCGGCTGCACCGCGCCCGCCCGCCGCGTCTAAGACCGACGCCGCAGGCCTGCCGCCCGCCGCGACGCCGAGCCCCAGCCCGTCGCCGAGCCCGTCCCCGTCGCCGAGCCCGTCCCCGTCGCCGAGCCCGTCCCCGTCGCAGACGCTGTCGTCCCCGTCGCCGACGCCCAGCCCGACGCCGTCCCCCACACCGGTGGCGGTGCCGGCGGCCTGCGCCGCGGCGCCCGTCATCCCGTCGTGCCCGACCGGGGCGCGCCTCGGCTCGACGAACGCGTCGACGCCGAGCCTGCTGGCGAGCCAGCCCTCGGGCGAGGCGTACTACCGGTTCGTGCCGGCGCACACGGGGACGGTGACCGTCAGCCTCTGCTCTCCCGACACGAACTTCGACTCGGTCGCGTACCTCTACGCCGGCTGCCCCCTGCAGGGCGGCACCCTCGTCGCGTCGGACAACAACGGCTGCGGCGCGGGCTTCATCTACGAGACCGTCTCCCCGCGCTTCCAGGCGAGCGTCGTCGCCGGCCAGACCTACTTCATCGTCGTCGAGGGCGTCGGCAGCGCCAGCGGCCTGTTCGGCATGACGGTGACCGAGCACGCCTGCGCCGGGTCGCCCTCGTGCGCGGCCTTCCCCCGCGTCGTCCCCTGCAGCGGCGTCGTCAGCGGCTCCACCGCCGGCCTACCCGATTTGCTCCAGGTGTGGTGGCGCCATAGGCCCCCTCCATCCCTAACCCCGTACGTCTCTACGTATACCGACGTCGAACTCGTTGTCGCGCGTGCAGGCGGACTACGCGTACGCGAGCGGCGAGGCGTGGTACCGCTTCTCGGTCCCCACCAGCCGCGCCGTCACCATCTCCCTCTGCTCCTCGGTGCCCCTCACTCTTCCCCCGCTTCCGCGCGCACCCTGACGCCCCGCTCCCGCAGCTCACGACCTACGACGTCCGTGCTATTATCAATCTCGCCGGAGCAGAGCTGATCGTAGATTCTGATCGCCCTTCGCGCGCAGAGCTACATCCACGTCTTTGCGGGGTGCCCGATCGATGGGACGCTGCCGCCGGCGTCGCGCGTTGCGTTCGACGACGACGGCTGTGGCGGGCGCGCCTCGCGCCTCACGTTCACAGCTGAGGGCAACACCGACTACTTCCTCGCCGTGGAGGGTGCGCCGCCGTCCCGCGGCTGCTGCAGAGAAGCGCAGGCGTCGATGTGACTGGTTTTCGCGCAGGCTACAACCGGGCCTCGGGCAGCTTTGCGATGGAAGTCACCGACGCGGTCTGCGTGCTGAGTGCGACACTGCCCTCCCAAGCATTACCCCGCCCCGCCGGCCGGCATTCTTACGCGCCCTGCAGCTGCACGGCCAACGCCCAGCCCGTCGCCTAGCCCGAGCCCGTCGCCTAGTCGCACGCCTAGCCCGAGCCCGAGCCCGTCGCCTAGTCGCACGCCCAGCCCGAGCCCGTCGCCCAGCCCGAGCCCGTCGCCCAGCCCGAGTCCGTCGCCTAGTCGCACGCCTAGCCCGAGCCCGAGCCCGTCGCCAAGTCGCACTCCTAGCCCGAGCCCGAGCCCGTCGCCTAGTCGCACGCCCAGCCCGAGCCCGTCGCCCAGCCCGTCGCCCAGCCCGAGCCCCTCGCCCAGCCCGAGCCCCTCGCCCAGCCCGAGCCCGTCGCCCAGCCCGAGCCCGTCGCCGAGCCCGAGCCCGTCGCCCAGCCCGAGCCCGTCGCCCAGCCCGAGCCCGTCGCCCAGCCCGTCGCCCAGCCCGAGCCCGTCGCCCAGCCCGTCGCCCAGCCCGAGCCCGTCGCCCAGCCGTCGCCCAGCCCGAGCCCGTCGCCCAGCCCGAGCCCGTCGCCCAGCCCGAGCCCGTCGCCCAGCCCGTCGCCCAGCCCGAGCCCGTCGCCCAGCCCGTCGCCCAGCCCGAGCCCGTCGCCCAGCCCCTCGCCCAGCCCGAGCCCGTCGCCCAGCCCGAGCCCGTCGCCCAGCCCGAGCCCGTCGCCCAGCCCGAGCCCGTCGCCGAGCCCGAGCCCGTCGCCGAGCCCGAGCCCATCGCCCAGCCCGTCTCCGAGCCCGACGCCGCCGGTCGGGTGCGGCGCACTGCCGGTCTTCGCGCCGACGTGCGCGTCGCCGTCGGTGGCGGGCTCCAACGTGGGGGCCCCCAACCTCTTCACGTGGTTCCCGAGCGGAGAGGCGCTCTACGTCTACACGGCCCCCACCACCCGCACCGTCGCCTTCACCACCTGCGGCGTCGGCGGCGCCGACTTCGGTGCGCCCCGCCCTGCGCTCCAAACCCGCGCATCCGAACTGATCCGCTTTTGCGGCCAGACACGGTTATCGCGGTGTTCCAGCGCGAACCCTGCCCCGTCGTTGCGGGCGGCTCGAACCCGCCTGCTATAATCCGGAACGACGACGACTTCTCGTGCTCGAACACTCGTGCATCTACCGTCACGCTCAACGCCCAGGTGCCACGTGCACGCGTATGTGCCAACGGGAGCGGCAGCAGTGCTGACTGGCCCCGCGCTCAGGCCGGCGAGTCCTATGTGATCGCCGTCGAGGGTGCGTGCCGCTCGGCTCATGCATATGCCGGCACCAGCTAGCGTGACGGATTCCCGCAGGCTACTCGGGGTCGGCCGGCAACTTCCGCCTCTCGATCAACGACCCGCTCCTCTGCGCCGGCGTGGCCACCCCGAGTGCGGCCCCTCCACGCCCCCATGCCTCCCGCCGGCCCGAGCCCCCTCGCGCCTGATCGGCTTCCGCGCAGCGCCAGGGGCGACTCCGCCGCCGGGCGCCGCGTGCGACGCGGCGGGGGCGACGCGGCTGCAGCCGTGCGGGCCGGTCGTGCACGGCTCCAACGTCGGCGCGCCGGTGCTGCTGCCGACCAGCGTGACCAGCTTTACGAGCGGGCAGGTCTTCTACAAGCTCTCCGTCCCCTCCGACCGGTGCGCCCGCGCGCCGCGCCGCGCCGTGTGGCCGCCATCGCTCCGCAGCCGCCGAGCGGCGCGCCCACGCCCGTCCCCGCAGGACGGTGACGCTCGACCTCTGCGGAGACCCGACCGTCGGCGACTCCTACGACACTTACCTCTACGTGCGCCCCGCGCGCCCGCCGTCGCCGCTCCAGCCCGCCGTGCCGAGCCCGTGCAGGTCTTCGCCGGGTGCCCCCTATCCAACACGGCGCTGCCGGTGCTTTACAGGGACGACGACGGATGCAGCGGCTCGATCCGCTCCAGGCTGCAGTTCCCGGCCGCCGCGAACACCGAGTACACGGTCGTCGTGAGCGGCTACAGCTCGCGCACCGGCACCTACGCGCTGCGGGTCACGGACCCCGTCTGCCTCGCCGCCCCGACGCCGAGCCCCAGCCCCAGCGCCTCGCCCCGGCCCACGCCCGTGGCCCAGCCGACGCCGCCGCCGGCCGTGGCGACGCCCACGCCGTCGGCGAGCCCGTCGGCCACGCCCACCCCGAGCCCGTCGGCGTCCCCCTCCCCGACGCCCTCGCCCACCCCGCCTCGTGCGCAGACCCCCGCACCCTTTGCTTTGGTTTGCAGCTGACGCATGCGGCGCCGGCGCGCGACAGCCTCGCCGTGCAACCCGACGCGCGTCGAGATGTGCCGGACGGTGACGGGATCGACGGTCGGCGCCCCGGACCTCTTCCCGAGCCTCCAGCCCAGCGGCGAGCGCTTCTTCTCCTTCGTGCCTCCGACGACGGGTGCGCCCGCCCCCGCGCCCCCGCGCTCGCGCCCGCAGCGTTTGCGGTGTCGTGAGCCGCGCCGGCGCAGCGATGTACCGGATCTCGACGTGCAACGCGAGCACGACGTACGACTCCTACATCTCCGTGTCGCGCTCGTGCCCGGTCGGCGCCGCCTCCACCAGTGACGTCCTCGCCATGAACGGTGCGGGGGCGCGTCGAGCGCTCCGCCGACGCGCGCCGGCCGCCGACGGACGGCGCGCGCGCGCAGACGACGGGTGCGCGATCGCGGGGGCGACGCTGTCGTCGACGATCGCGTCGGTCTCGCTCTCCGCCGGCGTCGAGTACACCATCGCCGTGGAGGGCTACTGGACCCGCGCCGGCAGCTTCGCCCTCACGGTGCCCCGCTTCTGCGAGCGCGCGCGCGCGCGTCGGATTCCCGAGCATTCGCGGGCGGCAGGTGACGTACTCGGACGGCTCCTGCCCGGTGACGGCGACCGCCTCCACCCTGGGGGCAGACCGCTTGGCGTCCATCACCGCCGGTGCGCCGCCCGCCCGCTTCCCCCGCCGCCTCCTCGCCCGACGGCCGTCGCAGCCGAGTCGGGCTCGGGCAAGGGCTCGGGCGCCGCCGGCGGCGCCGTCGCGTCGTCGGTCTTCAGCGCGAAGGCGGCGGGCGGGCTGCCCGTCTCGGCGGCGGCGGACCCGTTCGCGGCGCTGCAGAGCGGCCTCTGCGCCGACCTGCCCGTCCTCTCGCCGTGCAAGGACGCGGCGGTGAACGGGACGACGGCGGCGTCTCCCTCGCGCTTCTTCCCGGGCTTCTCGGGGGCGGCCTACACGCTGACGGCGCCGACGGCGCGGAAGCTGATCGTCAGCCTCTGCGCCGCGCCGCCGGCCTTCGACGCGCTCGTCGGCGTCGTCGCCGGCTGCGACCTCACAACGTACCGCTTCGACCGTGCGCGCCTTCCCAGGCCGCCGCGCCCCGCGCCGCCGGCTCCGCTCAGGCGGGGCGCGCGGGAGCAGACAGCGGGTGCGGGGGCGGGCGGCGCGGGGCGAGCTTCCAGGGCGAGTTCGCGGCCAACGTCCCCTACCAGATCCTCGTCGAGGGTGCGGCCCCGCCCCCGGGCGAGGGCGCGGCCGCGGGGGCCGGGCGCCGACGGGCCGGGGCGGCAGGCTTCTCGCGGGAGGACGCCGGCGAGTTCACGCTCACCATCGCCGACGCCAGCGGCGCCTGCGGTGCGCCCCGCCCCGCCCCGCCGCCGCCCCGCCCTCCGCTGCCGCCGGCCGAGCCGCTGAGCCGGCCGCGCGCGCTTTGCGCAGGGGCGGCGTGGAGCTGCGCGACGTGGACGAGAGCCTGGCACGGGGCGCGCGCATCGTGACCCCCGTGGCCGACGCCCCGGCCCCGACCCCGGCCCCCGCCGGGTCCCCCACCGAGGAGGCCCCGGCCCCGACAGCGCCGCCGACTGTCGAGGAAACAGCGGAGGAGGAGGCTAAGGAAGAGGAGACCCCGCAGCCGACAGCGCCGCCGGTGGCGCCTGCACCATCCGACGAGGCGGAGGCGCCTGCTCAGCCGACAGCACTGCCGCCTGCGCCTGCGCCCGAGGCGACGCCGCCGGCGGGCGAGGCGGCCGCGGCGCCGGCGGCGGGGAGGCGCTGCCGGTGCGGCCGCAGCCGACGGCGGCGCCGGAGGCGGTGGTGCTGCTGAAGCTGACCGTCCGCCCGAGCGGCGGCGCGTGGGGCGACGCCGCCGCCGCCGCCCTCGCCCGCGCCCTCGCCGACCTCCTCGAGGCCCGCCCCGCAGCCCGCCCCGCCCCGCCCCGCGCCCCGCGCCGCTGAGGGCGGCCGCAGATCTCCCCCGCGCGCATCGTCGTCCGCAACGCCGCCCCGCCGCCGAGTCCGGTGCCGTCCCCGCCGCCCCGCCGCCCTGCCGCGCCGAGTCGGGCCGCCGCTCACGCGCGCGCAGGCGCCGTCGAGGTCGAGCTCGCCATCCGCGAGCGCCCGTCCGCCGCCGCCGCCGCCGCCGCCGCCGCCGCCACCGGGCGCGCCCTCCTGGCCGGTGCGCGCCGCCTCGCCCCCGCCGCGGGCTCAGCGGGGGCGCGGGCCGAGGCGGGCGGGCCGGGGGCGCAGGTGGGGAGAAGTCGCTGGAGGAGGTCTTCGCGGCGCTCGCGCGGCTGGAGGCGGCCGGGGCGGCCTCCCCTCGGGCCCGCCTTCGCCGTCCTCCGCTTCCAAGTCTCCCGCGCAGTTGTCGCCGGTCCGCCCGGGCCCCGCCCCGCCCCGCCCCGCCCCGAGGGCAGCGAACTCGAAGCGGGTCGCCCTGCTAGCGCTGACGCCGGGCGGCGGCTCGCGCGCGCAGGCCTGCCCGCCGCGACCGTCGGGACGTCCGCCGCGGCCCCGCCGCGCCGGTGCAGGCGGCCCCGCAGGCGCCCTCCGGCGACGCCGCCGCCGCCCCGCGGCCACGCCCGCCTCGGGCGGCGCCGGCTCCTCGTCGGGCGTCTCCGCCGGCGCCGTCGCCGGGGCCGTCGTCGGCGCCGTCGCGGCCCTCGCCGCCGCCGCCGCCATCGCCGCCGTCGTCCTCCGCCGCCGCCGCAGCGCGGGGCCGGGCTTGCGGGAGGGCGGCGGGGCGGGCGAGGCCGCCGGCCACGCCGCGGGCCTGGGTGTCGCGCAGGTCGACGTGGCGCTGGACGGGGACGACGTGTACGGCGCGGGGGCCGGCCCCGCCGCGCCCCGCCGGCCCCAGGCCGCCCCGGGCCTCCGCCGCCCCTCCGTCCCGGGGCCCGCCGTCCTCCCCATCGCCCCGCCCCGCCCCGTCCCGAGCATCATCGCCTCCGGGTCGCCTCTGCAGATCCAGCTGTGATCCGTCTCTGCTTACTGTCAGCCCGGAGGCCGCTGTGATGCCAGCCCTCAGGGCCTGTTGCCGCTCTCCATCGTTCAGTTCAGCTCGCCTCATTATCACGACCAGCCCGTAGCTAGTTTTAGGCACGAGTTCGCTTCAATCGCTTCGTTCAGAATCGCTCCCGCCATCGCTGAACGTTCTTCACGCTCTAGCTATATAGATATCTTTCGTAGATAACTTAGTAAACCTTCGTCGTTCAATCGATCTCCCTAGTGCTGCAGCGTACGGCGATCTTCGCTTTAATTTCTAGAGATCTTCCGAAAGTTCCGTGTTTGCTTATTTAACCGTCCGTAGGACCGGAGTTTATTACCAGTACTAGTATTTCCCACCTATTTGAGCCATGATCGGCAACCGCTTAGAATTCCGCCGCTAAGAATTTCGTCTACTATACCAAGCTTTACAGGCTCAAAATTCAGATTACAGCAACTGCAGAAAGCAAGCTTAAGCTTGTGCATATGTGTGTATCTAGCTTTTTTTCTAAGATCCAGAATGCAAGTCAATGTGTACTCTAGCTCTTTTTCGCAGGATTCAAGATCGATATCCTGTCGTGATTGGATTCCCCTTGTAGTGGACGTAACAGCTTTCGCTGAGTCAAAGTTGAAGGCGCGGAGAAGCTTAAGCCGCGGCGGGGCGGAGGGCTGGGGGAGAAGGACGTCAGTTCCAGATCCCGCATGCGCAGCGCCGGCGCCTCCTACAGCAGCCGCTGCCCCGGGGGCTCGGGGGGGGGGGGGGCTAGAGGGGGACGGCCTCCGCGTTGGGGGGGGGGGGGGGGGGGGGGGGGCGACATTCAAGGCCTAGGGCGCTGGGGGTCGCTCGCGTGAGGCGGGCTTAGAGGGGCCCCGCGGGGAGCCGAACCTGGAGGCGGGCGGTGCGGAGGGCGGCGACCTCCTCGATGCAGCCCGGCGCGGCCTCGAGCTCCAGCGCCTGGCGCCCCGCCCGGCCCCTTGGCACTGGTGCGTACCCCCCCGGACTTCGAGGGTGGGCCCGGGGCGGCCGGCCGCGGCGAGGACCTCCTCGAGCCGCCACTGCGCCGCCAACCCGCCTTCCCCCGCCCCCGCTGTACCCGGGCGCCGGCTAGATCGGCGAACCGGGGGGGGGGGGGGGGGGGGGGGGGAGCGCCTAGCGGGATAGCGTGAGGAGAGGGAACGGAGGTGGGGCCCAGGAGGAGGGGGGGGAAGCGTCGGTGGAGGCGGAGAGGGGTACCCGCAGATGCTCCAGGCGGGTGAGGGCCGGGGTACGATGAACGAGCTCGAGGGACCCGACGGCTGGGTTGAAGTGTGGCGCTGCAGGGCGCTTCAGACGGGCGGGGAACGAGGGCGCGGGGGGGGGGGGGGGGGGGGGGGGCGGGGGGGGGGTAGGGCGCACAGCGGAGGGAGGTGAGGGCGCCGGGCGGAGAATGCCTACAAGAGCGCAAGGGCGGGCTGCGGGCGGGGCGGGCGGCCGCGGGGCGGGCGGGGACGGGTCAGGGGCGGGCGGGGGCGTAGCGCCAGGCGGCGAGGGCGGCGAGGCGGGGGCGGCGCAGCAGCCAGCGGCGGAGCGAGCGGAGCGGGGCGGGCGCTGGGCCGGGGGCGATGGCTGGGAGCGCGCGGAGCCAAGCGCTAGCGCTAGCGGCGCATGCGCACCGCGCGCGCGCCGGCGCGCGCGCGGAGTCCGCTGTTCAGCTCGAGGCCTAGAGCTCGAGTCAGGAGACTGGGGCGCGCGGTGCGCCGGCGCGGAGCACGTCGAGGCCGGCACGTGCACGCGCGCGCGCGCGCCCCGGGCCTTCGCGCGCGCTCGGCGGCCGCTTCCAGCGCCATGCGTACCCGCGTCCGGCGCCGATCGCGGTCGCGATAGCGAGAGCACAGGAATTCATATCGATGTCTCGCTACATTCGCCAGCGCGCGCGCGCGCTATTGCGCGTGCGAGCTCGAGTCCGGCCATCGACGGCGCAGCCCGCAGCGGGCTGATGCATGCGCTAGCGATATCGATGCGCCAATATAAGCAGTTACGTGTGCGCCTGCCCTGGACGATCGACATGCGGCTGGAGCTGACCCCGGGTACAGTCACGTCCACCTGCAGCTGGAAGCACTCGCCCGACTTCACCCGAAAAGCCCAGGGCCGGCAAGGGACCGCGGCACAGCTAGCACTTACATCCGCAACTTTGCCGACCAGTCAGCCGCCGTCGCTTGCGCTCGGCTAGGCCGTGGCGCAGTCCGGTCCATTTGCAATTGCCTGCAGCTTTCCATTGAGTGATTCGCCAGCCAGCTGCAGCCGCGCGCGCGCGCGTCGGGCGAAGCGCTCGTTGCAGACAAGAGCAGCAGCGTCGTCTTCTTCAGCTCGCCCGCTTTCAGCTCGAAGATCACTGAGTCATGCCCGGCACTAGTCTCGATCGCTGGTCGCGCGGCGCTCCGACCGTCGATTTTGTGGCGGGTTCCGCGTCAGCTACATGTGCAGACATCTCGAAGGTGTGGTCTGCGCGCGCGCGACGCGCGCGCGGTTAGGTTCGCGTCCAATGCGTTCACCTGAAGCGCTAACGCAATTGCAAGCGCAGGACGGACGTCTGATCGTGTCTGGCCACGGCCTTCGACGTCCGTACGCTCAAGCTGCAGCTAGCGCTGCGGTCGAGGTCTGGTCCGTCGCCGACAAGGCGACCGTCGAGCGGCTGCCCCTCCCCGCCTACAAGACCGTGCGCAAGATCCGCGCGTTCGAGGACGGGAAGAGGGCCGCCCTGGTCGCGCACGGCTTCCGCGGCGAGACCGACCTCCTCGTGCTGGACCTGGAGACAAAGCAGCAGGTCGCATTCATGGGCGGCGGCAGCGTGCGCGCCCTCAACGTCTCAGGGGTGCGCTTTCAGGACCAGCTGCAACTAGTTCTCTGCTTTGCGCTCTAGATCTCCATGCGTATGGAGTTCCTGACCATGGAACTCGGAGCAGGATGGCGGGACGATCGTGACTGGCGACGAAGATGGGAAAGTCACGGTCTGGAAGTGGCGGGAGGGCCACTCCGTGCGTGTGATCGACACGAACACACACCATCCTGTTCCCGGATCTGCAGCCGGGCTGCCCGTGCGCCCGTGCCCTCTAGATCGTTATACCTCCCTCACATACCCACACATGATCGTGATCGCAATCTCACTTTGCGAACCTCTTTCTCGGATTGCGATCCAGGACGACGAGCTCGAGAATCCAGAACATGGCCAGCGGATGGCCGTGGCTGCTCGCCGCATGGGGCTCCCTTCTCGACTCGCTGGCAACGAGCTCGAGGACAGTGCTCCGCCCGTAGTTCAGCTCGCAGTCTCCCCGGTGCCGTAGATCTAGAATCGTTTTCGGATCCTTAAGCTGTGAGCATCCCCTTACCGTTCCCGGCAGGATGGGACTCGGGTCGCTTCCGTCTCGGGGCGGCTCTGCCACATTCGAGTCTGGGACGCGCCCTCCGGCTCGGAGCTGTGCAAGCTCGAGGGCCACTTCGACAGCATCAACGCCCTCGAGTTCTCGCGGGTCTGCCACTTTGCTTCGATATATACCCATTTATCTGCTTATCTATTCCTGATTTCTCGCTGCTTTATTCTGTCGCGTCGAAGGACGGGTCGCTCCTGTTCTCGGGCGGGAGAGACACGTCTGTGCGAGTGTGGAACGCGGCGACTGGCGCTCAGCGGCGCGTCATCGAAGCGCACACGCTTTCCGTCTTCGCGCTTGCGCATTCTCCGGTGCGCGCCCGTATCTGTGCTCGCCTCGAGCACTGCAGCTGGCCTCGGCGGTCGCGATCAACAACGACGTGGCAGGACGCAACCCTCATAGCCTCGACCGGGAACGAGAACAAGCTCTGCCTCTGGGACGCGCAATCCGGCAAGAAGATCTACTCCTCTCGATACAAGGAGCATGCGTTCGCGAACGACCATTCAATTCGCTTCTCGGCGGTGCGCATGAATCTAAGAGTGTAATGATCAAATGCTTTATTCCGGCCAAAATCGCGATTTCTGGTTTAAATTTATCTTTATTCGGGACCTCGTGCAATGATTTCTGACCTTTTGAGTGCTCAGGACGGGAGCCGCGTCATTGCCGTCTCGAGCTTGCGGCAGATCCTCATCTGGAACTGCGAGGAGAGAGCCGAGGGCGCCTTCGTGCGGCGCGCCGTGCCGGCGGTGGCGCGCTGGACGAGGGGCCGCGTCAACCACTGCTCGATCCCGTCAGCGGTGCGCAGGGGCGCTGACCGCGACGAGGCGCACTCGATCTTGAGCATCGATATCTCGCCGGTGCGACACTGCGAATTTTTTAATTGTGTTCCCTTGCTTCATCGAATTTGATTTGATTCGAATTGTGTTTGCGTGCACGCAGAACGGGCAGTTCCTCGTCGAGGGGCAGGACTGCGGGGGGTCCATCAACGTCCAGGACGTCGCGGAGACCCTCTACCACCGCAAGATCTCCGAGTTCCACACGCAGAGCCTTCCCCTGCTCGGGGCCCACGACGGGGACGCCGTCAACGCTGTCCGATACTTCCCCGAGGGACACAGGGTCGTTTCGGGCGGCTCCGACCGGCACGTGCGCGTCTGGCACACCGTCCTGACGACGCGGGAGCAGCTGGCTGCACTGAAGTGCGACGGCGTCGTTTGGGCCGTCGACGTGTCGCAGGTCCGCTCCTGAAAAATTGTGCTCCGTGAGATTCGAGAGGAATTGCTGATCGATTTCCCTTCCTTGGCATGCGCAGGACGGAGAGACGGTTGTTGCTGGCGACGAGACCGGCAGCGTGGTCGTCTGGCGCTCGCTGGACCGCTGGATCTGGAGCACCGTGGCGACCGAGGTCTTCGACGAGCGGTCAGAGCACGTCCAGGTCCTGAGAGGCCACTCGTCGCGCGTCAACGCCGTGGCGATTTCGCGGGTGCGGTGTGCGCCCGTATTTGCAGAGATCGATGCTGATCGCAGCACCTTTGTCCTGCAGAACGGAAAGCTGGCTGCCTCGGGGTCGGACGACATGACGGTGCGGGTGTGGAGCATCGATCGCGAGAGCGGGCTCGCGAGCGGGCGAGAGCTTTTCTGCCTCACTGGCCACTCTGGCGCTGTGCGGGGTCTTGTATGGTGCCCGGATCAGGTCACCCGCGGCGGGGTGCGTACTTGTGCCAGTTCGGCTCATGATCATAGGTTCCTGTCGGCGTCCTTAAGCTTGCCATATGCGCATGCATTTCGTTCTGACCTAGGAATGCCTGGGCAGGCCGGAAGCACCCTGCTCTCTGCTGGCGACGACGGGGCCATCCACGTCTGGGCCGCGGCAAGCGGAGAGCTTCTGCGCACACTCCCCCGCGGGAATCTCCGGGATGGATCCGGAATCAACGCCCTGGCCATCTCCAAGGTCCCGCCCCGCTCGACTCTAGATCTCTGCCGGCACTCCTCCGGGCGCTCGCGCTCGAGTGACTTCGTGTTTGCAGGACGGGACACTGCTCGCTGCCGCGACGGATGACGGGACTGTCATTCTGTACGAGCCATCCGGGCTGCACGTGCGCGAGCTCAACGGGCACAGCGGACGCGTTTGGGCCGTCGCGTTCTCCGAGGCAAGTCTCGATCCGCTCTTTCCAGTCCTAAGCCATGTCGTGTTCTGGCGCTGATCATGATGGGCGATAGGATAGTAGCCGTATTGTGGCCTGCTCGGAGGACAAGACGTCCATCGTGTGGTCGACGGGGCCGCTGCCTCTACAGCGCCCTCCGCCGGCATTCCTCGCGCGCCTCGCGGTGCGCCCTCCCCCTGCGCTCCACCCCCCACCTCCCCCCTACCCCCTCCTCCCCCCCCCCCCCCGTTCCTCCCCGCTCACTAGAGCTCCTCCTAGGCCTTGCGTGGCCAGCGGGCTTCGGAGGCCGAGGCCGGCGGGACGAAGCAGACGACGCCCCGGGTCCGGAGGGGCGCAGCAGCCGCAGCCACAGCCGCGGTCCCAGGCGGCGGCGCCGGGGGACGGAGAGGGCGGGGCGGGGACGAGCGAGGACGACGCGGAGGTGCTCGAGCTGCGCGCCCGCGCGGAGCGCACCGAGGAGGCCCGGGCCGAGGCCGAGGCCCGCGCCGCCACCGCCGAGCGCCGCGCCGGCGATCTCGAGGCGGCGCTGGCGGCGGTGCAGCGGCAGCTCGCGGCAGCGCTGCGGCTCGACGACGCGCACCTCGACGGCCTCAGCGTGGAGCAGCTCGACCACCTCAGCGACCGCCTGCCGGACGTCATGCGCCGCACCGCGAACCTGCGCGTCCAGGCCGCCAAGCGGGAGCGGGACGCGGCGTCGGCGGAGCTGGAGGCGGAGCGGCGCGCCCGGGCAGCCGTGCACGAGTCGCTGATGTGCGCCGTGTGCCAGGAGAGGCCCGTCAACGTCACGCTCCACTGCGGCCACACGTGGTGCAGGCAGTGCGTTGAGTCGCTTCCAGTTCAAGCAAATGCACGCAAGTGCCCCGAGTGCCGCCAGCCCTTCGCCACCTGGATCACGACCTACCTCCGAGTCCCCGCCCCGTAGTCCCGCGCGCAGCTCGTACACATGGTCATAACAGGAATGGCTAAGTTGCAAGGGGGGGTACCCCCTCCCTTGCTCCCCTGGTGAGTTGGTGCGGCGTACTTTCTGTGTTAGCAATTTTTGTAAGATGCGATTCTTTGCATGCGCTCTCGTATAGGTGTGATCGCATCGTAGCCGCTGCGAGCGGCCGAAAAAAATGCAGGGGCGGGGCTGCGCAAACATGTCGAAGTCGCGCCTCACCTGCTATCGCTATACACGCCGGACCACGTGCTCCTGATTGCTCTCGACGCGCTCTACAAACTTTGTCATACATGCCCGGGCTCGAGAAGCGGCGTGCGGCGCGCTAGGCCGCCTCAAGTACCTGTTGTACCGGGCGCCGAGAAAAAGCGCTCCTGAGAGTTGGAGGAGATCGTGTTGCCGTACCCGTACTTCGTTCTTCTGCGTCGTCATGGCCCTTCGCCCGGGTCCGCGGCCGACAGACGTAGTCGCAAGCGAAGTTGAGCTTTGCTCGAGCTTGCAGCCTTGCTCCGACCCGCGCGGCTGCCATCCGGGCGGCAAATGCACTCGCTGCGGGAAGCACTTCACTCGGCAGGACAACCTGTATAAGCACGTTCGCCAGTGCAGGAAGAAGGCGCCCGCGACGCCGCGTTCCGGTGCGCGCCGCTTGGCCGAGTGTGCGCCGATCATCGGATGGTTCTGACTGCCCCGCGTCCGCCGCCCGCAGATCCGAGCTCGTCGATTGCGTTTTCTTCAAACATGACACTCTCTTGCGAGATGAAAGGTGAACTCCCATGCCGCCCGGCAATCCCGAGATGGGTGTGCATAGACGCCGACGGCGCATGACCTCTCGGGTGCAGATCTCGCCATGTCGTCGAACAGCTCGTCTTGCGCATCTTCTTCTTCTCAGCCGCAAGGTGAGCCCGCGAGCCGGCGGCCGCAGAGCTCACGATCCAGCGGCCCCCTAGCTAGCCTGCTCCGCGCCGCCACCTCTCTGACTGGGCGCCCGGTTGCAGATCGAGGCCTGTCGTCTGCTGTCGCTTCGAGCACTACTTCTTCTTCTCAACCAGAAGGCGAGCTCGCGTGCCGGCCGCACAACTAGCTCCAAGAGCTCGTGCGCCGCGCGCGGCCACCTGTCTAAGTGGGTGCCCGGTTTCAGATCGCGGCCTGTCGTTTGCTGTCGCTCCGAGCACTACTTCTTCTTCTCAACCAGAAGGCGAGCTCGCGCGCAGGCCGCACAACTAGCTATCGCGCCAAGAGCTCGTGCGCCACGCGCGGCCACCTCTCTGATTGGGCGCCCGGTTGCAGATCGCGGCCTGTCGTCGAACAGCTCCTCATGCGCATCTTCTTCTCAGCCTCACGGTGAGTTCGCGCGCCTCTTCGCGCGCCTCTTCTCCGGTGGGGCCTCGAGCTCACGCTGCTCCTATTCTCCTATTGTTTTGCTTGCTGCAGGCGGATATGGCCGCGATTCGATCTCACCATCCCTTCCACACCCTCAAACTTTTTCCAGCATATGTGCGTCTCTTTTTTCCTTTCTTTTATCTTTTTCCTGACATCTATATCATTGCAGCAAACCGTGTGTGCATTCAAGAGCGAAACAGAGGACGGTGGCACTATCTTGTGCATCGGAGCCCTGCTCTTCCGACTGCTGTCAATGCTCTTGAATGTGCTCATGAATGTGAACATGCAAACCACATGCATACGCATGACAGCACACACGCAAATGATGCTGCAATGCCAATGGACATTGATTCTGATTCTATACACGGGGCGCAAGCCCAAGATCAGGGCAATGCTTTGGAGGACGATGCCAGCTCCTCCTTGGCTGCAGCTGCTGCTAGCGCTGCGGCCCGAAACGATCATGACGTTGAGTCTGATCATGACCACCGACCTCGCCGACTCCGACGGACACTGGAGTTCAAGGGAGCAGGAAGGTACTGGACATCCACAATGGTCAGTGGTAGTTGATGTTCAGTCTTCCTTTAATTTACACTTCAGTACCCATCTAATGCTGACTACAGAATGAACATGGAGTTGGAGAAGGCTCTATGCAAACTTGTGAAACGTGTCACAAGAAAATGGATCCAGCTGCTTTCCAGCGCCATCGGCGGCGAGGCAAATGCCATGCATACGTGGACAGAGAGGAGATCGATTCTGAACCATCAGAACACCGTGGGTCTGAGAGATTGCATCTCTGTGCCGACTGTGGCAATTCGTATGCATCAGCAGCCAGCCTGCGTTCTCATCAATTGCGCTCGCACAGCAGCTCCAGTGAGTCCTTGTTGTGGTTGCATACCAGAGGATCACTAACTCTGCCGTACAGAGCTCCCTCCTGCAGATTCAGTGGCCCGACTTATATCTAAATTTATGAAGCGGTGGGGGAAGGAGAGCACCTTCAACATATGTGCCTGTTGCGGAGAGCTCAACCCTTCATCTCAGTTCTCGGACCATCCTTTCTTCCCAGTCGACCATCCTGCTCTTCAGTACCTGTATTTCAAATTGTTAGCCACCAATGGTACTCATGAGTCGCAGCACATTAAGAAATCTTCATTCGCAGGGAGGATATTGACAAGCCTGGATCCCTTCTTATGCCTCCAGCATACATTCGTGAAAAAGACGGCAAGGTGCTCGCTGTGCTGAAGGAAGACAGCCATCATGGGACGCATCGAAGCAAGTGTTGCGAACTGTGCACCTCTGCATGTGGATGCGACGTTCCACATTTCCGGATTTGCAATAAGTGCACCGGTATCCTTGTGGCAAAGAAATGTGCACCTCAGACATCCATAGCAGCTTTCGACTTCGGGAGGATCCCTGACGCACTCAGCAATCTGAACGAGCAGGAGATCAGGCTCATCTCTCGGGCCTGTGCTCTTGTCAAAGTTTTCACTCACCATCCTTCTGGTCAGCGGTATTCCAGAGGCAACTGCATCTCCTACTGGAACCCGCTTGGCACCGTCATAAGCAGGCTGCCACGCCTTCCCGATGAGGCTGACATGGTGTACATTCGAACGGAGGGCGACTCCCGGCCTCCCAAACTCACAGTTCGGCCAGAGAAACTTCGCTCGGCTCTGCGTTGGTTGGTAACGGTTCGCATTCTAATGGATAAGAGCCTGACTAAGGTTCTCACACTGCACATGCAGTTGAAGAACAATGCCCTGTATGAAGGAGTTGAAATCAGCGAAGAGAACCTTCGTGCTTATGATTCAGGGCGAATTGATATACCAGTTGCAGAGAGCACTGTTCCAACGCCAGCAGGGGACGTACCAGCTGAGCAGCTTGCTGAGCTACTCCTCGACGAGGATGGTCCTGATGAGGAAATGGGCGACGAGGCTCTTGCTTCACTGAGCCAGCATCAGTCTTGCGTGCTGTTTTCTACTACTGATGAAGACCCTGACGAGAGTGTCCAGCGCATTCTTTCAGAAACTCAGAAGAAGACAAGGTGTCCATCATCCCAATCTGATCGATGAATTCAATCTGAAAATGACGATACAGCAGGTCGGCCCAACGTCCAACAGTGGAGATTCCGAGGCTGGACAGCCCTGTCAATGAGTACGAGAATCGGAATCTATTTGCGCTCATCTGTCCGCACCTGTTTCCGAATGGACGGGGAGCGTATAGCGACAACCCAGATCTTCTCGAGTTCGATGAGTACATTGAGCATTGCCTTCGATTCTACGATCAACGCTTTGCCCGTGATCACACCTTCCTTTTCTACTGCATCAACTTGACTCAGGTTTAATTTCTTCATGCAGTACTACAATGACTCACCTCTGAAATCCCACCCGATTTGCAGAGGCAGAAGGCCAGCAAAGTTGCTTATCGCCTGGACAAAAGCATTAACAATGGCAAGCTTCCATCAATGGCAGACATAATGGATGTTGTGAATGGAGTCACAAAGGAAAGAACCAAGGAGCTTATGCAACGACTGATGCCTTGGTTTGACAGGTGCACTGATTGATTTCAAATATGCTTACAGTCATTGGTGACGCTGTGTTCGTCAGCCTTCGTGATACCTTTGCATACTGGAAGAGTCGCAGAGCAGAAATCATGGCAATGATCAACTCTCCGGCACTCTCTGAGGTGTGCATGAGGCAGCATATGATGACCACAGAAATTGGTAGTGAAACACATGCACAGGTGAAAGTTCCCACCTGGTTTCTCACTCTCTCTGCGGCGGACACCATCTGGCCTGAGCTCGCTGTTGCTGCCGGCCTCGTTGCCACAATAGAGGAAGCTCGTGCTCTCTCCAGAGCTCAGCGGGCTCGCCTTGTTGCTGCCAACCCTGTACTTTGTGTTGAGCTCTTCACACGTAGGTATGACGATTCAGCTCATATGCTTGACAAATTCCGACATTCTTGCTATATATGCAGGTGGCAGACCTTCTTTGAAGAGGTGATCAAAGACCACATTGCACACCCGTTGGGACGTTTAACGGACTTCTTCTGGCGGTATGAGTGTCAGGTGAGGCTATTGAGTCAGAAAGGCTTTCAAACAACTGCTGAGTTTGTTTCTATACAGGCACGCGGCAGCCTGCACGTACATGCCCTTCTGTGGTGCATGCTGTTCTTTGCATCTCTTGGAGAGTGGAAGGACCCCAGCGACTTCATTGCGGATGAAGAAGGTCGAAAAGTACTTGCAGAGGTGCTGGACATGTATGTGTCAGCATGGAGGGTATGGGAGCCGGAGACAGCAGCACCAGAGCCTGGAGATCCATCTTCAGAAGGAGACCACGCCGAGGCAGATGCGGGACCAGCACCCCATCCATGCACCCCACAAGCCTGCGCCCAAGATCCTCCAGCCACATCCTTTTCGAATCCAGCATTGCTCAGATTCCTGCATGAGCTTGTTGGTGAATGCCAGATCCACAAATGCAAGCCAGGAGGCACCTGCTTTAAAAAGGGTGCGCCTTGCTCTTTCCTTGAAAGTGACCTCCCTAGGCCTTTCTTTCTAAGATCTGTCTTCTTTCACAGGCAGCACTTGTCGCTTCAACTTCCCTAAAGAAGGCGAGGTTGAAGCAACTTGGATCGAGTTCAAAGAAGAGGAGGACAAAGCGGAATTGAAGCTTGAAATTCACCTCAAACGTGATAATGTTCACGTCGTAGAGTACTCTCCTGTCCTTCTCATCATCTGGAGGGCAAACATGAACTTGAAGGTCGTAGTCAACGCCTATGGTGTTGCTCAGTATGTGGCCAACTACAGCACCAAGTGCGAGCCGGATTTCAAGGACCTCCTTGCCCACATCCGGGAGCAGCTTGCAGCGCATGTTGAGCGCAACGCTCCTCGCCGACGTCTCATTCAGGCCGTTGGCAACTCCCTCGTTGGCGTTCGCGTTGTGCACAGCCAAATGGCTGCTCTGCTTTTGCTTCGCAAGGACCTATCTGAAAAGCCACGCCCATGTGTGCACGTCAGCGTTCGTCGGGCTGGTGAGGGGCACGTCGTCATTGCGTCGCAATCAGGGGCACCTGCTCCAGCTGCAACGTTTGCTTCTGAGGGCAACGACTCCATGCTTCCAGATGATGAGGACGAGGACCTCCTCCCAGCCATTGCAAAGGAGTACTCCCAGCGGCCTGGTGGTGCAGTCCCCTTGCAAGACGAAGGTTAGAACCTTGAGCTTCACTCAAAATGGGGCACTAGTCCTCCTCTAAAATGACGCAGAGCCGAAGCAATGGGAAGACCTATGTTGCTACAAGTACGCATCCCGATGGAAGCGTTCCCGAGAAGATGACGTCAACAGAGGCAGGTGCACAAGACTTGAAATACACGTGAGAAACCTGCAATATTCCTCACAGCCAGCACAGGACGGCGAGGGCCAGAAATCTTGCAAATCGCACCATCATGCGTAGGGAGAAGGATGCCGTGGTTCTTGTTCATCCTCATGTCCCGGTCAACATCGATGATGAAGACTCGGCCTACAACATCCTCTTCCTGTACAAACCATGGCGCCGCTTGTCTGACATTGTTCCTGAGGGCAAGACAGCAGTACAGCACCTGCGCGACTGCTACAATGACATCGATGCCGACATGCGGGAGCTCATTCAGAAGGAGATTCGTCTGCGACGCATGCGTGAGGAACATCTGAAGCAACGTGAAGCTAATGCAAGTAAAGGCGTCCAAGGAGCACATGCCTCATCTCAGGGAGAAAATGACGGCGATGATGAAGATGAGTACACGTTCGAGGACGCCCTGCTTGACAACAACGATGCCGGCAGCGATGCTGCAGGAGATGATGCTGAGGATGGTCCCCCAGAATTACGTCATGCCTCAACAAGGATGTACCATGAAGCACAAACCTTTCTGATCCAGCAAGGACAAGCAGTCAGAGCTGCTTTCCGTGCTGAGCTTGAGGCTGATGCAGACAAGCATAACCTCAGCAATCAAAGCCAGTACGTTCCTTCATTCCTTACTGCAGATCTGGATGCAAAATTGGGCCTGATCTGGTCTTCTTCCTTATCACAGGCCTTGCGATCCTCGTGGTACAGCCGATGACCCAGGTGCAGATCTGGACCCCAGCGGTCAACGGGTTATCTACGACTTGGCCATGGACTTCCTTACGAAGCGACGTGGAATCGATTCAGATGGGCGCACAGAGCAGCTGGAGCTCATTGTCGGAGGGGCTGCGGGCACTGGAAAAAGCAAGGTCATTCGTGCTGTTGTTCGGGGCGCTCGAATGGTATGTCCTTTCGAACGCACAACAACACACGGGCCAGTAGTCGTGTGTGCAACAACTGGCAAGGCGGCCACCCTTGTGGGCGGAATGACCATCCACAAGTTCCTACACCTCGGCATTCGCAGGTCCACCATCATGACCGACAACGTCCGGACGGCTCTGTTGAGGGAGCTCAAAGACGTGCAGCTTCTCATCATCGATGAGTACAGCATGCTTGGAGCAAAGCTGCTTGCTCGTATTGATGAGCGGCTCCGTAGCATCCTCGACGGCAATCGACCCTTCGGAGGCCTCCATGTGATCATGTTTGGAGATTTTCACCAGCTGCCTCCCGTTCTTGACCGCGCCCTGTACGAGGGTGTTATTAAACGCTATGCCGCTAACGAGATTGGTGTCCCAGAGTCGAATGTGCGTACTTTTAGCATGGCGGGAACCTTGAATTGTGCTCATGCTTTTTGTCTTTGCAGGCTGGTCTCCGGCTTTGGAAGAGAATCCCGAGAGCAATCATCCTGCGGAAACTATTCAGGCAGGATGGATGTGCTCGTCTTGGAGGGATCCTTACCAGAAGGAGGGTAGGGGAGACATCAACTCTGCTCTCCGATCTGGCTGAGCTGAACAAGCAGTACATGCCTGGCCAGCCTCCCCCCAATGGCTCGCTTTTGCTTGCCACAACGCATGCTATCAAGGACGAGTTGAATGCGTGCTCCATGAGAGAGCTGCGCTCACATGGACGTGCTCATGCACCCATGACCATCTACGCACACCACGCCTTCAGCTCTGAGTCCTTCGCACCAGCAACCCGGGCCCATGGTGACGGAAATCAGCAAGCGGATCCCGAGCTCAATGAAGAGGGAGAGACAAACGAGGACCTGTTCGCCGATTCAGCTGATGCTGAGGCAGAGGCTCGTGCAGCTGATGACAGCGATGATGGTACAGTGCCTGCCCCAACTCCGAAGACTCTTTCCTTCACTGATGATTGCATGCAACATTAGATGAATACGCAGCAAAGCCACAGCGTCGTGGCCGCAAGAAGAGACAAGTTCTTGCACCTCCACTTGGAAGTGAACGTGCTGCACGACTTTTCACATCGGTCCTCGGCAAGGATGCGAAGTGGAAGCGCAACGGCCTCCCAGCCAGCGTGACCCTGGCGCGAGGGGCAAGGGTGATGATCACTCGAAATGTGGATGTAGCGCTGGGCCTTACCAATGGCACGATCGTCGAAGTTCACGACATCCTCCTCGCACCCGGGTCTGAGCCCCTTCCGCACTCAGCAGCAGATATGGTCAAACAGCGCTGCTCGTACCAGCCGCCTATTCTCCTTGTCCGGATCCCGAAGGCCCAGTACCGCGGAGCCTCCTTCATCCCTGTTCCTCCTGAGGCCGACTACGCTGTTGTGCCCTTGATTCCCTGTACAAGCAAGCTCAGCTATCAGGGAGTACAGATGTTCCGCTCCCAGTTCCCTCTTGAACTTGCCTTCGCCATCACAATCCACAAGAGCCAGGGCTCGACATGTGATGCAGTGTACATTGATGCCGACCGGCCCTTCGCGTACGGCCAGGTCTACGTCGCAATCAGCCGTTGCAAGACACTTGCCGGCATTCGACTCCGCCAGCCCCTACAAGCGTCTCACTTCATGAGTCACCCAGACACCCGCAAGAAGATCAATGACGAGTACCTGCGCCTGGAGAAGCTCGAGAAGCAAACCTTAGCCGAGCTTGGCATTGCAAGCTCATGATCATCCTCCTCTCCTTGTAGCTCCTTGCAATTGCAATTTACACCTTCGATTGCTTCGAAAAATTTCTCTTCTCCTGCAAAACCATGTAAACGTTTAGAGATGGGTCCAAACAGGAGGTACATCTAGATCTGCAGAGCTCGAGGGCCTTGAGAGTCGGCTAGCGCGCGACTTGCCTGATCCAGCAGGGATTGAGAAATGCGCTACGCCCCCCGTGTGCGATGCCAGCGAGTGCAGCTTCCTCATGCAGGTGTGGCTCCATGTCAACCTGATCATGCTCTTCAGCTAGCGCTGCGCAACGCGGCGGCGGCTAGGCACATTTAAGGTTCGCTCAAGCCCGGCCCTGCAAACCAAAAGCGAATGAGTGTGCTCACCAAGTGAAGGTGCTCTTCAAGTGCCGCGCGGGCCAGTGGGCAACGTACGCGCAGCCCGCTGCGCAACGCAGGCCGCTGCGCAACGCGGCGGCGTGGCGTCACATGCAGCTCCGCACATTGAAGCTTCGTCAGCGCGCCATGGTGCGCGTCCAGCTTCCTCACGCAGTCCATGCGTTTCGATGCTCACAAAGCAGCTGCTGCTCGGGGTGCTTGGCTTCGTAGCTAGCGCTGCGCAATGCTGCGGCGTGGCGTAAGTACTAAGCCAGACACATTGAAGCTTCGTCCAGTCCCTGTGATCCAAGTGCGCATGCCGCCGCGCGCTTACCAAGTGCGCATGCCGCCGCGCGCTAACGATCACCGATAAGGATGCTCTGCGATGCGCCGCGCTCAATTGCAGTCGCCTGCAATCATGATCACTGCAAACACTGAAAGCTGCTTCGCCTGAGTTCATCCCCCACTTTACTTGGTGTACCCCTACAAACGCAGCTGTGCAACCGTTTCAGCTTTGCAAGCACAGTTCCAGAGATGCAGAGAGAATGCAGTATACAAATTCACGCCAGCAAGACTGCCTGCCTGCTACGGAGATCGCAGGTAGCCAATTCGCAGATCGCAGATTTCCAGATCAGCTGCAGATTCGCAGATTCTCCCCCCTTCGGATAAGATCTGTCAGCTGCTATTATTCCCAGATCGGAGATTCCCAGATCATCCAGCTACAGATCGCATATTCCCAGATCGCAGTTTCGAATTCCCAGATCGCCATGATAGCGCCATGATCACCAAACGATGGATTGTAATCATATTCTCATTATACGGACCCTCAAAACCCGTCGAGCGATGGGAGCAGACCACACTTTCCTCCAGGACCTCGGCGTTTGCCGCAGCCCAGCGCTCTACAGCTGTAGCTTTCTTGCCTTGCGCTCATCATGTCTTTGTTCAACTCCTCCAAGAAGGTCTCTGGGTAAGCGCCCACGCCAAGCCATCCTGTGCTCTGCGCGCGCACGCGCGCCCGCTGCGAGGCCTTGTGCCTTGCTGACTTCAGCATATGCGTGAGCAGACGCTCTCGCAACAGCGCTTCTCTCACCCCTACTGAACCCAAGGATCTCGCCCGTCCTGGCCAGTTTGCGGATGGCTATGCTCTCATCGTCCGCAATGGGGAGCTCGTGAAGCTCCGGAACTCTGCTGCTGGGGCCAAGATCATGCTCCTCTCTTGCACGGTAATCTCCCACCTCAACGAAGCAAAAGCCTTTCGAATTCGGCTCTTTCAGCTCATGCATGTCTTTCAATCGCAGACGTCTGAGGCTTTCTGCCCTGTTTCCACCATCACTATTCTGGGCCAGGACACGATCAACCATCTCCAGCCGCAACTCGACGCCTCCCGCGCTGCTGTTGTAAGTATTACTTTGAAATCCGGCCTGACACTCCAGTACTGAGCTCAAAATCGAAACCTCAGGACGCAAAGGGCTACTGCGCCGTCAAGCTCTGTGGAGATATTGTGGAGCTCACGGACAAGGAGTACGATGACTACGAGGGCCTGAAGTACACCATTGGGGACAGGGTTGTGGGGATCACGAACACTGTCTTCATGCCCTATCCCGAGGTGATCCTTTTCAAATCAAATTTCGAATCGAAAGGCTAATTGCATAACTTCTGTACAGAAAACGGCTGAGGAAGTCGGCCTCGAGGTGGTTGATATTTTCACACCTCTGGAGGACTTCCTGCAAACCGGCAAGCGCCGTATCATCGCCGGTGCTCCCGTGCTTTGTTATTTCTTCTGTGTCCCTATTGGCTGACTTCCACACACAGCTGTCGCTGGCCGCGTGATTGCCAAGTCCGAGACATCGTGGGATTCTCCCACGAAGGGCGGTGCCAAGCGCACTTCCTTCCAGGTCGTCGACACTTCTGGGTGCATTCGAATTTCCTTTTTGAGAACATCGGCTTACTCTGACACATCTTTGCCTGTCCTCAGCCGCATGGCGACCCTGAACCTCTACGGAAAAGAAGCTCTGGACTTCAACATCAAGACTGACTTCTACCTCGACTGGGTCCGCATCGAGCAGGACAACGGGTCTATCACCATCACCACCGGGCCCTGCACCACCTACAATGTTGGCAGCGACGTCACGCCAGCTGCCGTTGAGGCCATCGAGGCCGGGTGAGCTTTTCTCTCTATAGCTAGGCCTTGTGTGTCACTGTTGAACCTCATGCTCTTCAATCAGACTCGAGATCTACAAGACCACCTCCCTCGCCGCCACGCCGCCCGCTGCTGCGGCCCCGCAGGCCCCGGCTGCGGCCCCGCAGACTCCGGCTGCCTCTGCAGCCCCGCAGGCATCCAGCTCCAAGCGCGCATCTGGAGCCAGCGCCTCATCTTCGGAGGCCAAGAAGTCCCGCAAGTGAAGTGTCCTCGCCTCGAGGGGACGCTGCAGCGCTAGCTATGTAGCTAGTGCTATTGCTAGCTAGGGCGTGCTGATCCCCGTAGCTGGCACTAGTTAGGTTTTGGTTTTGTGTACAATGACACTACATTGTTCACAGCTTTCCTAGCTCTGTCCCTTTCCATCAGCCTGTCCAAGCTCTGGCCTCACTCGAGCGTGAGCCCACTCTTCCACATGCGCATGCACATCTATAGCGCTAGCGCTAGCTACTTATGCGCATGCGCACGTACGCAAAGCTTACATTGCAAAAGATTTCCCTTCAAGATTTGAAGAGCGAACACTTTCCTCCTAGTTTTCTCAGGAAAGCACGGACGCTTAACGAAGCCATCGGATCCGTCCAAAAGAGCTTCTCCTGCTCTGCACTGTGCACTCCTCAGCGCCCCCGACATCAAGTCGAATACGCGCGCGACGCGCGATAGAAGATCGATGGACAACCGATCGAAACTTCGACCGCCGCCTCGTGCGCCTGCCCGCGAGCCAAAGGAGCACTCAACTGCAGCTACTATCACTCCAGAAGCCAGCGCGTCCAGCCACAGCCATCCTATAGCTAAGACAGCGGCCGCGACGAAACAGGCAGCCGTGATGCGAGAGCTAAAGCGCACCCACCTTGCAGCGCTTAGAGCCGGCTTCGATCGCTATCAAGCCAACAGATCAACAACCGATGCAGCCGGCTCTCAAGCTGCGCACGCACCTGCAGCCGTCTCTAGATCTGCAGCTGCACATGCGCCCGCGGCCGCCGCCGCCGCCGGCTCTAGATCTCCAGCTGCACATGCCGCCGCAGGCAGAACTGCAGCTACGCATGCGCATGCCGTCGCTGCCGGCACTGCTATCGCTGCTGGCGCCGGCATTCCCTGCCCAGAGACATCGATGCCTCTTCCTCTTGATCACAGCGGTGCGCATTGCTCGATCCGCGCTAGTTACAGCCACTGGTCAGGAAGCTTAAGGGCGCGCGCCTCACTGCTCATAGGCATCCCTGATCCTAGGACCGCAGCTGTGCCTTGCAACATCGACGATGCCCCTCAAGTACATGATACCGACGCGCTTGGCCTGGCGCGGCGCTTTTCCCAGCTCTCGAGCTCATCGCCGACATCGCCTACGCCTTCAGCTCCGTGTGCTACAGGTTTGCGCATGCAGGGCGGGCGGTCGCATCCTTGCCACGCCTTGATTGCAATTGCATGACTTGATGATGCTTCAGAACCTTCACAGCTCTTCAACCATCTCCTCGAGCATGACATACTGAAGGCGTCCGGAGTCTCGGTTATCCCTTCGCGCATCGCCAACCGCTCGGCTTCTTCAGTGCTTTCACACATCTTCTACGATGGAATCCCGATGTCGGTGCATGTGCTTCTACTTGCATCTCGTCTCGAATTCATCCATCTCAATCTCACACTACCTCATTAGGTACCTCCAGTACTCAAACCGGCAATGACTTGTGGCTCTTATCAGCCCGCTCTAACATATGCTGGGGGCATCGACTTTGCTGGCCTGACCCTGCTCATTGCCTCCGAATACGAGAAGGGTGCATGGGTTGGACGGGCAGCGGCACTAGCTTCTGTTCGCGCCGCCGTGCATTCCACCCCTATCGACCTGTGCTACCCACTTCCACGTCCCTCCAACGGCAAGTTCCCCAAATCAACACTCACCTCTCTCAACTTCCGATCATTCGCCAAGTCCATGCCCTCTGTTGTAAGCTTTGTAGCTGTGTCCTCCTATCAGTTTACAGCTAACTCTACAAATTGCACAGCTTCACGCCAACTCCCTAACAACTCCAGGAGGGGGCTTGCGGCGTGGCGTCGACTTTCTCATCCAGGCTCCTAATGTCAGTGGTCCCGCCATTGTCTGGCTGCCCAACTTTCTCGACCCCCAAGGGCGAGAGCAAGCTCACAAGGCGGTTGCTTGCGCCTTCGCGGGACTACCTCCAACTCCTGAATCTGCCAAGCCCACGAAACCCATCAGCAAATCGGAGGTGTGCCTGCGTGTTCGGCTATACAATGGCTCCTTCTTGCACCTTCTCCTCTCATGCCTGCTCAGGAATCTAGATTGAAGGCTGCTTGTGCATCAGCTCTGGAGGACCCCTGTCCTTCTATCTCTCCAGACATTCTGAATGCTCCCGAGTCAACAGATCCGCATGGAGTATCCACCGACTTTGGTTGTTGGAGGAAATACACTACAACCCCCGTGCTCGTCCACCCAGGGTACCTGGCGGGCGCAGTACACAAAGCTAAGGCCGACATCCGCATCCAGACAGTATGCAGGCTTCTAGCACCTGCAATTATAGACATGCTCTCAGCGATAAAACACCTCTCTCCTTTAGTCTATAACTCAATGGGAGCTACAACTGTCGGCTGCATGCGCCTCATTCCGCTCCCCGCCAACTTCGGTGCTTGCAAGCAAGCCTCCTTCCCCGATTTTCCAACTCTTTACTGCAAGCTGCAGGTCTTTTTGGACTGTGCTGGATCAACTCTCCTCGTCAGTGCGAAACGCTTTGCAAATATCTTTCCTCATCTCTTCTCTTCCCAATCTTGCTCTCTCTGCAGGCGATCTGGCGTACATGTAGACAAGACTGACCATGATCCCTGCTTGACCCCCATCCTCTTCATCGACCCCCTTAGCCGAGCCAGCGTCGACCTACATCCAATCTGCTTCCCTCACCTGGGCATCTCAATCACGCCACGCCATGGCGATCTCGTTCTCCTCCATGTGCATGCTTTCTCTATCTTTAATACCAGCAAAGCTCGTTTGACAAAAAATCTGCAGAGTGAACTTATCCAGCATCTCGTACAAGTGCGTCCGAACACACAAGACCGGTTTGCCATTCCATTTGCACTTGGTTCCTGCCACATGCCTCACACTCTCTTCCGTCCAGAGTCAGCATCGTCCTTGCTCTGCATAACAACCTCAAGATAGATGCTTCCCCCAATCGCAAGCGCGTGCTTCCTACGAAGTCCAGATCCAACTCAAGCACAAGCTCATGCTAGATAACTCTATAGCTCAATTTCTAATTTTACGTGATCCATGTGCCCTGCACTCTCCACCCGTACCCCCCCTTGCACCTCCGCGCGCGGCCCGCACTTGCCGCACTTGCACAGGGCCGGGCGCGGTCTGCTAGTATTGAAATCAAACGAATTGAAGAACAAGGAATCAAAGGCCTGCGGCTTGTCGAAGAATCCGCACACTTGCACTTATAGGCACCGATATCTACGAGCCAAAGACACGAAATTGAGCAGGAATCGAAGGCTCTAGCTGCTATAGCTTGAAGGCTAGGCTTGAACATGAGGGCCTGCCGAACCATGCATATGCATATAAATTGCCGTCTGGGGTCCGGATACCGGTGGGTGGCCCTTATTTGGGTGGCCCCTATTGGATCGAAAAAGAAAAAGTGACTACGCATGGTACATGCATGCGCATATGGAAACAAGTGACGGCCGCGGGTCCGATAAAAAATCGTACATATATAGTAAGCTATAAGCCACTGATCTGTGGCTAGCCAAGCTGCAGCTGTCATCAAAAGGATTTCCCAAAAAGCTGTCATTACAATACACCTAAAATGCTTCACCTGTCTATTTCGAAAAAAGCGGCAGCGCTAGCGCTGATCATGATCATGATCATGATCATGTGTTAAAGGCGTCCAATGATCCGCGACGAGCAGTCCTCATTGACGTTCGGGCACTGCTTGGAGCAGTCCGCGCCGTAGTAGAACGGCCCGCCTGCCCGCCCAGCGTTGCAGGAGCAGCCGCCGTCGATGGCGTCCGGCTTGCCCCCGTTCTTGCAATTGTTCGCATCTGCCCGGCCGTTTTACCGTCAACACGTATCGCGACTTGCTGGGGCTAGCTATAGGGATTCTCAATGGTTATTATTGGGATGCATCTGCTTATTGGTGCACAACAAGGGAGTTTAATTATAAAGCGCTGGGCACCTTGGGGCTCCTCGTCGCAATAGAGCCCGCCGTAGGGCAAGGTGCACGTGCACCTCGCCTCGGCGTCGTTGAACGTGCCGCGGCCCTTGCACGGGTCGCCGGTCAGCGCGAGGAAGCTCTGCACGCGGTACGCGTCGCAGGGCCGGGCGCGTAGGGCTTGCTCTCGTTGAACACGAGCTGGTACCTGCCGCTCGACGCCGATCAGAGCGCCGCGAACTCGAACGCGTATGGAAGCCTTCGGCGGCAGGCGCGCGCACTCCCTGTTGGTGACGTCGCGGGATATGAGCGAGCAGGCCTTTGCGGGCAGCTGCTTCACGTTGAGGTCGACGATGCGCATTTTCAGCGTCTGCTCGTAGCCGCTGTTCAGGAACGTCGTGGTGTCGGCCGCGAGTCCGATGCGCGTCGACTCGGGCGGGTAGTACTCGAAGGCGATGTGCTCGCCGTCGTCGGAGATATCGATGAAGGGGAGGACGGGGATGCCGGCGGAGCGCTTCGTGCCCTTGTAGAAGGCCCCGAACTCGTACAGCATGGGCGTCGAGGCCGGCGAGTCCTGCCCCAGGTCGAAGATCTTGACCGCCGTGTAGGAGGACCACTCCACCAGGTAGCGCCCGTTGTTCGAGGCGCGGAGCTGCCGCGAGATCGAGTCAGACGGGCATTAGCGAACACGCACGCGGGATCGGAGCCCGTCACCTCGTAGGGGGTCGAGAAGGTCATCTCCTTGGACGCCACGGCGCTGATCGTGCTGCCGTTGACGCTGTAGGCGCGCAGCACGCTGCGGCCCGTGATGTAGAGCACGTTCGTGCCGGGCGGGTTGTAGATGGAGATGTCCGTGAATGCCGGGCCCTGCGGGTCGTACAGCTGCGCGCGCCGACAGGGCACGTGTCACACAAATATTAACGTCGAGCTCGAAATCGCTGCGCCCTCGGCACCTTCGAGTTGTTCTTGGCGGCGCTGTAGTCGACGTAGTCTTCGGGGTCGGCCGGCACGCCCTCGGGCGCGCGCGCCGCCGTCGGGCTCACGCGGACGACGGAGGCCGTGTTCCCGGGGCTGGAGTCGACGAGGGGCTCGAGCGTGGCGCGGTCGAAGGGCGCGAAGAGAATCATCGAGCGCGTGTCGAAGGCGAGGAACGGCGTCGTCGCTGCCGACGAGGCCGGCCCGTTGAGGCTTCTCGTGTAGGCGGCCCCGTAAGCGGTGCCGGCGTCGGCGGCGTCGATGTTAGTGGAGACGAGGGCGCGGCGGCAGCGCGAAGAGCTGAAGCCGATCGCTGGCCGCTTCCACACGATCTTCCAGGCGCCGTCGACGAGCTGGGCGAGATACAAAATGATCTTCGTGCTGCAGTCGACGCCGCGCTTGCTGATCTTGCACATGCCCGTCCCCGCCTCGTCTGCGCGCGCAAAGACGTGCCTCGCTCAGGGAGACGCTTCAAATGTGCATGTCGGGGCCTGGGCGGCGCGCACTCTTCTCGATGAAGGAGTGGCAGCCGGCGAGGAGGGTGCCGTTCACGGAGAAGGCGGCGGCGCTGCTCATGAAGAGGAAGTCGCCCGTCGCCGGCGCCTCGATCTCGTTGTCCACCAGCACCGTCGCCTTGCTCACGTCCGGGTTCCCCTGCACAAGTTAAGGAGAGACAATGCCTGGCGCAGGGCGCAGGCGCGCGCGCACGGCCGAGGTGAGGGGGTAGACGACGCCGGCGGCGGCGACGTAGCCGGAGCCCGACGCCTTTGTCCACGCGACGGCCTCAGCCGGCTCCTGCGTGAGGAGGTCCCGCGCCCCGAGCGGCCGCACCCACGTCCTTCGCGTCCGCGACGCGTGAGGGCCCGAAAGTCTTTCGCGCGACACCCCCCGGGCTCTCGCGCGCACCAGGTCGAGTCCTGCTGGTACTTGTAGGGGTAGGCGCACGCCTTGTTGGCGTTCTTCCACGCGATAACGTTACTGAAGTCGAGGTGCCCGAGCAAACGCCCGTCAATCGACCAGCTGTACGCTGCGCGCGATCGCAATTGCAAGGGGTCGGTAAGCTTGAGTAAAGACGGCGCTCTGCAGGGCCACGCTCACATCTCGAATTCTTTGTCTTGTCCGTGTTGCAATCCAGGCACTGTTCATGCGTGGAGCAGATCAGATATAGAGCCTTCTGTGCTTCATCGGGTAGACAAATGCGCACCGGGTCGACGAAATTGGTGCGGATTGTGCGGGTCTTGTCGAGGGGGTAGACCTGTCCAGCCGTTCAGAGGAATCTCAACAATTGCTCGAAAATTCTAAACCAGGTATCGCATCGGACTCCAGCAATCTCGACTTCTATTCGGGAGTGGGCCGGGGGTCGGACCCAGACGGTGGTGCGGACGTCGCGGGGCGAACCGCCGTCCCACATCGTCGGCGTGGCGTCGCCGACCAGCATGAAGGCGCAGCCGGCGCCGACGGGGCTGAAGAGGCCGCGCGCCGGGCGCAGGCGGTACGAAGGCCGCCACACGTTCAGCGCGCGCGGCACGAGACTGCCGTCGTAGGAGACAGAGGGCTGCCGGGTGATCGGCTCGCTGAACCCGTCGCTCACAGTCTGGACCAAGGAGAGTATACGTAAATAGATGCGATGGCACCTATAGCTATCAAATCGCACAATCGATATCCTATCGCGGTCTAACCTTCATTAGAACGAAGTTCCCAAAGACGTCGCCTGCGGCCAGGTACGAAGTCGGACTCTCGTTGGTCTGGAGGCCGCGGTCAGGAGGCGGTTTCCGATGCACGACTCTGAGTGGCCCAGCACCGATTTCGAGAAAGAGACGGCGCGGACTGCTCCGTTAAAGAGGCTCAGCGTCGTGGGCGCCAGTGGAGACGCATAAAGGCCATTTCGCGTGTCGTAGACCTGTCCAAGGTCGCGGGATCGCTTCAGCCGCATTTTCGACGTCCCCAGGCCGGGACCGGAAATTCGCGAGCTTGGAAATTAATTATATTATGACCATGGAACTGAGCGTAGGCTTATTACGGGTGAGTCGCTTTGGCTACGCTATTATTTAGCTTACTGGTTAACATTGCGAATACAATTATATAATTAGATAATTGGCGCAAAGTGATGGCCTGCGCCTGCGCACCTTGAGCACGCCGCTCTGTGTCCCGACGGCGACGAAGGGCCCCTCGGGGTGGACGGACAGGGCGCCCGCCTGCGCTCCGAACGCTGCGAGCGGCGGGACGCAGGTCACAAGGCCGCCTTCCGAGCGCCCGATTCCAAGCCTAGGCTCTCGATTCGAATTCTAAGCCTCGGCCGATACCTAGCTATAGGCCTGGGACCGGGCCGGGCCCGAATTACTCTCCCGCTATGGTCGCCGCTCCAGGGTCTCTAACTTCACTGCCGCACGCGCACCTTTCAGGTCGTTTCCGTAGGAGCAGTCAAGCTCCGCGATGGGCCAGACGCTCGCGACGGACAGGCCGAACTTATCGTAAACGGACTGCGCGCGCACGCCGGCTCGAAGTGAGGGGCCGCCGCGGCCGGGCGCTGATCGCGACAGCCGGCTCTGCGTTGACGTTGCGCGCGGGGCCGGGCGGCGGGCACCTCGTGGACGGTGAGCGTCGAGTAGAAGAGGGCGTGCCTGCGCAGCGGCATACGCAGTGTCGTCAAAGCGGTAGCGTTAACGCAGGGGTTTCGAATTCTCGATCGGGCTCGTCGGATTTGCGGACCGGATGCAGAGCGGGTCGTAGCCGATGGGCGACCGCATCTTGGTCGCAAAGACGGCGCCGTAGCCGGCCTTGGCGATATCTTGCAGGCCTCCCACCTAATTTCGGGCGGCACCATCATGACACGCTCGTGCAGTGCTACAGCCAAACGCGAGCCCCGGGTCTCGCGGGCACCTGGCCCTCGTAAATGTTCTTCACCTCGCCCCTCTCCTCCTTAACGAAGCCGACGAGGAGGGCCCCCCGGTCCTTGATGCGCGGGTAGTCTTCCTCCAGGTCCCCGCTCAGAGTCGCTATTGGTGGTTTCGCCAGCGTCATGTTCGCGAGCTGCGCGCGATCGCGAGCGGGGCGCACGAAACGAGTTAGCGACGGTGGCGCGCGTCTGGAATCGGGACAAATCTCGCGGTCAGACCCGGTTAAAAGCCGTGGCAGCGAGGTTGATTGTGCTGGAGGTCAACTGCAACGGCGGGTTGACGGCAATCGAAAAAATGGCGATGTTCCCCTCCGTGTCCGAGTTGCCCTGCTCATCTCCCCCGACCTGCAGAACGCGCATCGCTTGCGTGTCAGAGCGCTTGGGATGGAACGATCATCGGATTGGATTGCAGCTAGTACATCTAAGTCCGCGAACTGCGCGCACCTTGATCTTGTCGTTCTTGACGATGAAGAGTGCGGAGCAGTCGCCGCGCGCCACCATGCGCTCGTTGTTGTAGCCCCAATCCGAGCCTTTCTGGGCACGCAGCTCGTTCATGACGGCCTCCACGTTGAAGCGCGCCCACAGCTTGAGGGGCGTCGTTGCGTCCTTCGCATCGTACGCGTACTGCGGCCGCGGCGCGGGTCGCCCTACTTTCCCACCGTGGCGAGGGGCGCGGGGCGTGCGCGCACGAGGTAGATGAAGTTGAAGTGGTCCTTGGAGTTGCGGGGCCAGGCGAAGATGGCCTCCGGCCCGTCGTTGATCCGGCACGTGGACGAGCTCAGCAGCACCTGCTCGCCCATATATATGCATCGATATCATGATCAATAATGCAACTTGAGTTTGCAAGCTTCCGTACTGAGCAAGCTCTACGCAGTCGGTCTAGGTCTGATGCACTGCGCACGCACCTGGATGCCCTTGAGGTCTCGGTCGTCTTTGGGGCGCCACTCCTCCGCCCCGGGCGCGAGGAAGTTGGTGCCGGGGAAGGACGTCCAGTCCTCGATCTGGCTGACGAGCCGGAGATCGTCTGCAGGGCGCAATCACGTGCACGCCGAGTGCAACTCGCGAAAGCATCGACGTTGACGTTAGAAACCACGCACTGTTCTGGAACGAAAGCGCCGTGAGCGTCTTGCCTGAGGCGCAAAGTTTTGCACTCAGACGACGTCGACCTCGGGTTCCACGACTCTGCGAATCCAGGCGCACCGGGCGTGACGGCGGCGTCGTACTTGGTCCAGGTGCCGTTGGGCAGGTTCACGTAGAAGCGGTCCTTCGTGAACGCCTGCGTGACCTCCTGCCCGTCGCTGATAAAGCTCACAGTCCGCAGGAAGACGTTGCCTGCGCCCGACTCAAGCTCAGAAGGGGCGAGAATGGTGCGGAGCGAACGAAATCATAGCTATAGCTATAGCTATAGATAGTGTAAACGTCAGAAGCGGCGCTGATGCCAACAGAAGCGGCGACGAGGCCGATATGTTTTAATGCGAAAAGCGGCGGCACCGCTGAAGTCGACGACGGCGTCCATGAAGCCGTCGAGGTCCGCCTCGACCTCCTGCCCGCGATCGCCAGCCGGCGTCGGCGTCAGAGGAGACGGGCGCGCGGGCTCGGGCCTGCGCGCTGGCCATATGCATGGGTGCCGGCGCGCACGTATTCCGCGATCGGAATGAAGCGCTTCACGGGCGGCGTCCGGACGCTCTCCTGCCCCGGGCCCTCGCTAAGGAACTCGGAGGCGGCCGGCAAGGGCGCGCGGGAGCGGACCGTGTGGCCGGTGTACGTCCTGTCGGCGGTGCGCTTGATGGAGGGGCGGGAGAGGCGGTCGTTCGCCACGTTCCACACGTTCGCCGCGATCCGCACCTGCCGCCCGCCCGCCGCGGCCGGCGCCATCAGCGGGGCCGGGGGAGGCGCCCTTCAGCTTGGCGGGGCGGGCGCCTTGATGACGTCGGACTCGAGGTCGCGGGCCTCGCGCCACTTGAGGAGCACGACGTTCGCCAGGAACTCGCGATCGTTGTTGTCCGAGAAGGCCACCTGCCCGCCCCGCCCCGCCCCCGCCCCGTCGGCGAGAGCCCACGTGCGGCTCCTGTCGCGGACTGCACCATGGGGAAGACGAGGGTGTACTGCTGCTTGGATGGCGACGCGAGCTCGCGCAGGTTGAGCGCCCGCGTCGCGTCCGCCCCCGCCAGCAGGTCCCGGCTGAATCGGAGGCCCCGGCCCCCCTTCCCCCACGCCCCGCCCTCCTCCCGTTTGCCACGCAGCCTCGCGCCCCCGCTTGCGCCTGGTGCCGAGGCGACCCCGTGGCCGCCCGCGGCCGGGTCCGCCAGCGCGTGTCGCCGGCCGGCCCCGGCCCCCGTCGTGGTGCTCGACTCGAGGGAGCTCCCCTCCAGGTATGTCCCCTGCGCGGATCTGAGCCTTGAGCTTCCGAGCGACTTTGCCCCCCAGGCCTATAGCTAGGGGGCCGGGCGCGGGCGGGCGCCTGGGTGTCGTAGATGAAGTCGCGGAGGGCGTTGTGCGCCGCCACGAGGTTCTGCGTGCTCGACGTGAACTGCGCCGGCCGCGACGCGGAGCGCGCGCGTCAGCAGCGCGCTCGGAGCTCGATCAGCTGCGGGGCGATCGCGAGCTCGCGGGGCGGGACCTGGGTGGAGTTGGTGGCGAGGACGCCGAGCAGCACGGCGAGCTGCTTGTCCTCCTCGAAGTAGGCCCGCGCCGAGCCGACCGCCGCTGGCTCGACGACCGCAGCGACTCCTGCAGGTCCTTGTACGCTTGCAGGATCTCCTCCTTCTGCTTGTTGATGAGTATGTTCTGCTGCTCTAGCTGCGAGTAGGCCACGGTTCTGCCGCGAGAGAAACGAGCAACGTTAACGCCGGCGCGCGCGCGCGTGAGCCAAGTGCGAGTGAATTCTAGATCTGCAGAGTATTCGAGAAAAAGGCGGGCGGGCGCACAGGTTGGCGTATGTCGCGTTCAGCTTCGCATTGGAGACGCTCAGGTCGGCGTAGGTCGCGCTCAGCTTGGCGTTGGAGACACTCAGGTCCTGCAAGCACACGGGGGCAGATCTAGAGTGTTAGGTGGGCGACGCAGAGCATGCGATGAAAGCCGTTGAAAGCTTCCAATTCCGATTTCATCTCTCAAAGTCGACGAAGAAGCGCACGGCGAGGGCGGTCTTGGCGATGCCCTCCTGCCGGATCGCCTCGTTCTTCGCCGTCTCCGCCTCGTTCTTCGCCTTGGTCGCCTCGATCGCTGCGCCGGCCAGGATCGGACCCACCAGATCGACGGGGGCGTCGCGCGCGCGCCTCCGCCGCTGCGCATGCGGGGCGGGCGGATGCGCACCGGCGATGATGGCGGCGATGAGGCCGGCGATGATCGCAAAGATTGCGATCGCCGAGACGGTGATCAGGATCGCCTTCCTCACCTGAGCGCGCGGGGGGTAGAATCAGATTGATTATAAATTGGAAAAGGTGTGGGGCGGGCGGGAGAAGGGCTAAGGGGCGCCGGCGTCGGTGTCGGGCGATCGATACAAGGATCGGGCGTAAGAATTGAATCTTGGAGGTCTTTACCGTCTAGACGTCTCAGATTTAGAAACCCGCACCTTGGACCGCCTGCGGCTCGCGTTGATGAACTTGTTCTGTTCCTCCAGCAGCTTCGAATTCACCGACTGCCGGCTGGATTCCTTGACCTGTGCCCATATGCATGGCCACGGGCCGTCGGACGCGGGCAGGGGGAGCGCTAGCGGCGCCCGCGGCTGCCGTCTGAAAGAAGGCGAGCCGAGCTTGCAGCTGGCCATGGCAGGCGCGAGGCTAGATCAGGGGCGGGGTCCGCGCGGGGCGGACGCACGCGCTCGCGCCAGTCGAGGGCCTCGCGGAGGTCGCGCCCCGTGAGCAGCTTCGACGAGTTCTTGTGCGACCCGGACTCCACCCCTGCCTCCCGGGCTCAGACTGCACAGGGATCGGAGAAGGCTAGCTATAGGCGGGGCCGGGGCCCCCGTTCTCTTCGAGCGCACACTCCTTGGCGCGGACGAGGAGGCGGGTGTGGAGGCGGATCAGGTCGAGGTCCATCTGCCCGCGCCCCCGTGATCATGAGCCTCGAGCTCGGAGGTGACAGCGAGAGAGCGCGGCCGAGGCGCGCGCGCGCGCCTGGGCGACGGTGTTGATCTTCGAGATGCCGTCCTCGAAGCTGTCCGTCGGCCGCATGTAGATCCAGTTGATCGACGCGAGCTCCTGCGGAGGGCGACGGCCAGGAGGCGCTTGAGGGCGGGGTTGCAAGGGATGGAAAGAGGCAGGGGTGGGGGTATATACGTAGGGGAGAGGGGGAGGAGGAGGCGGGGTCGCGGGGGTCGGGGTGGGGGCGGGGGTGGGGTTGGGTGAATGGGGGGAGTGAGGCCTGCACGCTAGCTATAGGATGACGGGAGCTGGTGTGTAGGAAGGTGAAGGGAAGCGGTAGAAAGCACGCGGGGCGGCGAAGCGGGGAGTACTAGTGGGGGCGCCGGGCCAGGGCGCACCACGCTTAGAGGTCGACGTCGCGAATTCGAATAGGCAGCTCGCGATCGCGATCGGCGTCCTCGAGCTCGCGATCGGACCGGAGCTGGCGCGCCTTGCCGGCGCCGTCGGGCTTCGAGGGCTCGCCTGCGGCCACTGCCACCGCGAGAAGCGCGAGAAGCGCCGCCGCCATCAGCGGCGCCGCCGGCACGCGGGCCCAGGGAGGCGCCCCGCGGCCGCGGTCGACGCCGCGCGGCCGGCGCCGCGGCGCCCGGCGCCCCGCGGCCGACGTCCCGCCGGCGCCCCGCGGCGCGATCGCGACGCGCCGCAGCGCGCGCCATCAATATGCCGCCGAACTCGCGGCGCGCTAAGGATATCTGCCATCGATCTGTTGCTCGCGCGCGCGCCGCAGCTGCAGCGCGCGCGGGCCATCGATCCGATCCGCCGAACTCGCGGCGCGCTAAGGATATCGGTCACGGGTGATGGAGCCGGCCGCTGCCGTGAGACTGCGCAGAAGGGCATGCGCGCGTGCGCACAGGATATCGATGGTCGCTTCGCGCGCATTCTATCGGACCGGATCCGGAAAGCGGCGATCGCGACGGGCGATGCTCCTTTTCACCCGATCGAGTGGGATCTCTGCTTCGTATACACGCTGCTGCCGCTCCGAAGGCTCCGCCCCCGGCCCTCTATAGCTAGTTCCGGCCTTCAAACGCTCTCCCTTCGCTGCCTTCGAATTCGCTGCATACGAATTCGCTTCGAATTCACTGCGTACTTCAGGAACGGGCCGCTCGGGGCCTCGGGCCGCCGGCGCCCGCCGCGCGCCCCCGGGGCCCGGCCGCGGCCGCGCGACCCGTGTCGTGCCGGCCGCGGTACCCCTCGATCGGGGAATTTCGAATTCAGAAATGAAAAAAGAGATTGAACGCCAAAAAGGGGGAACTTGAAATTTTTTCTGTACATGTGCACGTTCGTGGGATTTTCCCTAAAGCGCTAGCGGAGCCTAGCGCTAGCTAGCTATTCCTCCAGTTTAATTTGCAATTGATCATGCATGCGCGCAGCCGCGGCGCACCGCCGCCGGCAGCCGCTAGCGCTAGCTGTAGCTCTATATAGCTTGATCATGAGCTCAGCGCTAGCGCTAGCGGCGCGGCTTATGTCGAATTCGAAGCGCGCTCAGCGGCTAACCGCCGCGGCGCCGCTGCGCCGCGCGCTAGCTATTCTAGCTATTCCGGTCCGGTAGCTCGCGATCGCGATCGATAGGGATTGGCCATGTACATGTGTGCACATGCACTCTCGATCGATCGCGATCACGAGTGCACGTGCGCGCGAGTCGGCGGCGCGACGTACTATGATATGATCACTAGTACTCAGCTGGCAATTGCAAGCTTATCGATATCCTTTCAGTTGAGTGCACTGCGGCAAGCTTATCGATATCGATATCCCTCAAGCCGCTGAGCTTCGATTCATGATCACGCGCGCGCGTGCGCGCGAGATTGGGCCGGGAATTCGAACGATACCGATTCATGCTGTTGACATCGACAGCTATAGCTATAGCTAGCTGGATTTGCACGCGACGGGGCCCGGGGGGGGCCTGGGCAGGTGTCCCACGGACTCCCACCTCGGGGCTCGCGATCGCGCCCCCCTCTTTCGATAGACCCCGTTGGGACGGTGGAGCAAATCATACTTACCTGGGTGGGGTCGTCGCGTGATCATGAAGACGCGAGCCGGTGGTGGAAGCCCGCTGCACTCCACGGGTGGAAGCCACTTGAGCATCCAATCGGGTGTCTCAACACCACAATTTGTGATAGAGAGGGTTGGCGTACGCGCCGCCTTCGTCTTTTTCCTCTCAAACAAAAGAAAAAGAAAGCACTGGCGTCCGCCTGTCTGATCAAGTCGAGGGCGGCGACTCGCCGGCGAGTCGAGCTCTGCTGAGCACGTGAGGGGTCGGCGGCGGGAGCTCCGGGAGCGCCGCGGCCCTCCCGCCGCGGCTGCGCCCCCGGCGGCGGCCCCCGCACCATCGCAGTGCGATCAATTGATGGACGCATACAGACAGACCGTCGGACAGTACAGCAGTGCTGCTAGGGCCGATGTCGCGATCAGCGTCAGTGCCGTAGTACGCGTACGCATCGGCCACCCGTCTAATCTCGTACGCGACAGCTCCATTTGGCAAGCACGAGCTTGAGCGCAGCAATCCCAAACTTGACAAGCTTGAGCGCAGCAATATTAATCCTTAAGCAGGCGAGGTGGGATTTTCTTCACTTTGCGTCCGGATCCCCCGGAAAAGAAGTCGAATGCCTTCAAAGGCTTTTCGAGCTCAGCGGCTTGCAGTCAAGACTTTCTGTAATTCCGATAACGATCTGGTTTCAAAACCATACGCATGCATATGTGCCCTAGACTATTAAAAGCCCCTAAATATATGCGTGTGCGCTGATCCTGAGGTAATGTCGACAAACATTGGAGAAATAAAGCAGAAGAAATATTAACATCCACAACAAATACCAGCCTGCCGAAAAATATAAAGCGACACGCAACGGCCTGCAGCCGCCAGGAAAAGGAAAAGAGGGGTCGGAGCTGGCCATGCATATGGCTGAGGCGGACCTGGCGCCTAGGCCTGCGCTACGTCTACGGTTATAAATAATTACGGCCCGCGGTCATCGGAGAGCGTGAGGAACGTCGTGCGGTACTTCTGCGTCTGGCCGATGGGAACGCGGCCGCGGTGCGGGGAGCGCGAGTGCTCGGGGCTGCGCGCCGCGCTCGGGGAAGCCCGGCCCGGCGGGGGCCCGGCGCCGGCTCGAGGGTCGACCCGCGAAGGAACTCGGAGCGGGTGCGCGGCAGGCGGGCGGCTTTGGGCGCCTGCGCCAGCTCCTCCTCTGGCGGCGGCGGCGGCAGCGTCGCCACGATCAGCGGCGGCGGCGAAGCCGGCCGCGGGGCGCCGATGGGGCGGCCCGCGGCCGCTAGCTATAGCGCCGGCGAGGGCGGTGGCTGAGGCGGAGCGGGTGGCAGGCGCCTCGCTGAGGAAGGAACGCTTGACGGCGATGTCAAGGACGCCGATCCCCGGGCGCGGGCGCGCGTAGTCCGCGATGGCCGGGGCGGCCGGGAGGCGGCGGGGGCGCGCGCCTCCGCGATTGCGCCCTCCACGACGCTCGAGGAGCGGAGGCGCCCGCGGGCGGCGGCGGCGAAGGGGAGGCCCCGGAGCTGGGGCCCCCGGGGCGGCGGGGCGGCCGGCGGGGCCGGGGCGCTGCCCTCCAGCGGCTCCATCTCGGGCCCCAGGTACTGGACGCTGCGCGAGCGCCCGGCGCGGGGCCCGGGGCCGCCCCCGGCCCCACCGGCGCCGCGCCGCCCTCCGAGGTCGCCGGCGAGGTGCGGCGGGGCGGGGCCCCGGCGGGGCGGCGAGGGCCGAGTGCAGGGAGGCGATGGGAGGGAGGAGCCGGTGTAGACGCCGGCGGGGGCCGCCGGGGCCGCGGGGCGGCGGAGGGAGACGTCGAGGGTGCCGGCCTCGGGCTGCGGCCGTGCGTACAGCGCTTCGCGATCGCCGTACTGCACCACGCTCTGCGAGCGCCGCAGCCGCGCCCCCGGCCCGGGCCCCGCGCCCGGTGCGCCGCTCGAAGCCTCCGTGGGCGGCGGCGCAGCTGCAGGCGGCGGCGCGGCGGGGACGTCGACCATGGAGGCGCGGCGGGCGGGGGCGGAGGGCCGCGAGGCGAGGCCGGCCGCCGGCGAGTCGGCGAGGGCGACGCCGAGAAGGAGGCGGAGGAGGCCGAGGGCGGCAGCGGTCGCCGCCCGCCGCCGCCGCCGCCCCGCCGGGCGCGCCGTCGGAGCTCTCCGCGATGAGCGAGATGGAGGAGCGGGCGCGCCGCGGCGAGTACTTGCGCCCCGGCGGCGGGGCGGGGAAGCCCGAGGGGAGCGCTGACGGAAGGCGTCGGCGGCCGGCTCGTCCGGCGGCGTGAGGAAGAGCGAGTGGGCGCGCCCCGAGGAGCCGGCGACGCTGGAAGGCGGCAGGTCGATCATGAGCCCGACGCTGGGCGAGGGCGGGGCGAGGCTGCGCCCCGAGGATCTCGCAGGGTTGGGGGAGGGCGGGGCCAGCGCCGCCTCAGCCCGCGAGGGCGCGCGGGTGGGGGCCGCCTCGGTGGGAGGCGCGAAGGGTGCCAGGGGAGGCGGTGAGGGCGGGGGCGACGCGGGGTGCGGCTCAACGGCCACCGCAGGCGGCGGGGATGGCGACGGCTCGCCGGCCCCGGCGGCCTCGACCGGCGCGAACACGCGCACGGACGCTGCCGGCGCGAGGAGGGGCCGAGGTCCAGAGAGCCGCTGTGGGCGGAGGCGTCAGGACATGTACAGTGGGCCGGGCTCGGGGGCGAGCTCGAGGAGCGGGGGCACCTGGAGCCGAGGCGTGAGGTAAGAGCGAGGTGGAGGCGGGCGGTGGGGACGGCCGAGGCCTCGCCCACGGGGAGCGGCGGCAGGTGCGTCGGGGCCCGGATCGGCGGCAGCCGCCGCGGCGTCTTCGCCGTGCGCCGCCGACCCCGCCGCCCCTGCTCGTCGGGGCTCCCCGCCTCTCCTTCCGTCTCCGAGCCCGCCGCGCCGGCACCAGCGCCGGAGGAGCCGGGGACGGCCGGCGGCTCCTCAGCGCCGAGGCGCGGGGCGCGGCGCGTGGTGAGCGGGCGGCGGAAGCTCTCGACGGGCGTCGGCTCGCGCTCCGGGGAGGCGGCGGCCTCCCCCTGCTGCCCCTCGCCATCGCCCTCGGCCGCTCCCGCGCGGTACCGGAAGCGGAAGCCCCTCTTCTTGTCGGGCGGCGAGGCGGCGGCGTCGCCCGCGGGCGAGAGGAGGTCCGTGTCCGCTGGCAGGGCGGGAGCAACGGAGGAGCGCTTCCCTCGCAGAGCGCCCGAGGGCGGTGCTGCAGTCGCGGCAGCGGCAGCCGCGGCAGCCGCGGCAGCAACGCTTGTGTCCAGATCCACTGCCTCCGCACCCACCGGCAAGGCAGGGGCGTACTTCTCGCTGGCGTGCAGGGCGCGCGCGAGCCGCGCGCGGCGGCGGCGGCGCCACGCAACCGCCGCGCCGGCGACAAGCAGCGCCGTTCCGCCGACCCCGCCGACGATCCCGCGACGAGGGCGACGGCGGGGCTGGCGGCCGAGCCGGCAGCGGGGCGCGCCGCGGGCGGGCGGCGGCGGTGGCGGAGACGCCCGCTTGAACGTAGGCGGCGCCGGTGCGGATCGTGTAGCCGGCGGCGACGCTGGCGGAGGGAGAAGGAGGGTGCCGGCCTGGGCGGAGGCGGCGAGGGCGGCGAGGGAGGCGTCGAGGGCGGCCGCCTTCGCCTCGCCCCCGCCCCGCACGATGAACGAGACCTGCGGGGCGGGGCCAGCGCCGCGTCGGAGGCCGCGCGCTCGCTCCAACAAGGGACGGACGGACCTGGACGGCGCCGTCGGCGGACTGCCGGAGACGGCGGCCGGCGGCGACGACGGCGCCCGCTGCGACGCAGCGGATGGTGGCGTACTTCATCTCCTCCCGCGAGGCGTTCAGCGCCTGCGTGCGGGTGGGCGGGCGGAGCAGGTCGGGCGCGGCGCTGGCGAGGTCGGGGGAGGGCGGCGCACGGCGCGGAGGTCGGCGAGGATGGCGCGGGCGAGGTCCGACGTGAGCGACGAGCAGGGCACGTTGGCGAGGGCGACGGTCAGCGTCCACGCCGGGGCGCTCTCGAGGGAGCCCGCGGAGGGCGCCCCGGCGCCGGCCCCCGCCCCCGGGGCCGCCGAGGGCAGGAAGAGCGCGTCCACAAGCGCCTCTGGCGGGCCGCCAGCGGTGAGGCGGGGGCGCGGCAGATCTCGGGGGAAGGGAGAAGCGCTCGCGAGGGGCGCACCGAGCTCGGCCACGGGGAAGAGGGCCGCCACAGGGATGTCGAGGTCGGTCTGGCCCGAGGAGGCGTTGGCGGCGCCGGCGGCGGCCGGCGTGCGGAAGAACGCGCGGGCGGAGGCGGCGGCGAAGCCCGGGCCGACGTCAACAAGGAAACGCTGCTCGACGTAGAAGAGGTACGGCGTGTCCGGCTGCAGGCCCTCCACGGTCGCCGGGCTCCCCGCCGCTGCCCGCGAGGCCGCTGGCACGTCGGAGGGCGCGCCTGGGGCGAGGCTCAGGGCGACGGCGAGGAAGGAGGAGCCGGGGACGGCGTAGGCGCCGCCGAACTCGTGTCCGCGCAGGGGCGCCGAGGGCGAGAAAAGGTCGGCGCTAAAGGCGAAGGGCGCCCACGCGACGGAGACCGATGTCGGGGAGGCTGCCGCGAGGCCGCCCGGGGCCGCGAGGGCGGGACCAGAGGGGAACTGCAGGGCACCGCCGGCGGTGCCGAGCCTGCAGGGCTGCCCGCCGGAGCAGACGAGGGCCACGCGCACGTCGTAGACAACGGCTGTGGCGAAAGCGCGGTCTGCCGTCGTCACGACGAGGCGGTCGGAAAGGAGCGACGAGAGGGGCGGCGAGGTCCAGCGCGGCCTTTCTGCGTCGGCAGCCGACCCGCGGGCAAACGCGGCAAGGGCCCAGAGGCGACACCCGCCGTACTGCCGCGAGTAGCCGAGGCCATCCTCGATAGGGTCGTCAGCCCCAACGTTAGTGGCAGCGGCAGGAGCCGAGAAGGGGGCCTGCGTGGGGCCCCACTGCAGGAGCGCCGCTGTTGCGTTGAGGAGCGTGTAGCGCACCCACTCCGGAGGGAGCCGACACCCTGCGGCGCGTTAGCGCATGGCGCGAGCACATGTACACCGACGCAGGTGGATGCTGCCGCACCGAATGCATCCACGCCTTCGGCTGCCACGTTGGTGACGGGAGTCGGGGAAGGGGTCCCAGTAACAGTCAAAGCCACGCCCGGCTGCGGTGAGGCGCTGGGGCTTGGGGAGGAACGTGTACTCGGCATCTTGGTCGGAGACGGGCTTGGAGACTGGCTCGGGCTTGAAAATGGACTCGCGCCGGGGGACACGCTCGGGCTCGGCGTCTTCGTCGGCGACGGGCTAGGCGAAGGGCTCGGGCTCGGCATCTCCGTCGGCGACCGGCTGGGCGACGGGCTCGGGCTCGGCGTCTCCATCGGCGACGGGCTGGGCGACGGGCTCGGGCTCGGCGTCTCCGTCGGCGACGGGCTGGGCGACGGGCTCGGGCTCGGCGTCTCCGTCGGCGACGGGCTGGGCGACGGGCTCGGGCTCGGCGTCTCCGTCGGCGACGGGCTGGGCGACGGGCTCGGGCTCGGCATCTCCGTCGGCGACGGGCTGGGCGACGGGCTCGGGCTCGGCATCTCCGTCGGCGACGGGCTGGGCGACGGGCTCGGGCTCGGCGTCTCCGTCGGCGACGGGCTGGGCGACGGGCTCGGGCTCGGCGTCTCCGTCGGCGACGGGCTGGGCGACGGGCTCGGGCTCGGCGTCTCCGTCGGCGACGGGCTGGTCGACGGGCTCGGGCTCGGCGTCTCCGTCGGCGACGGGCTGGGCGACGGGCTCGGGCTCGGCGTCTCCGTCGGCGACGGGCTGGGCGAGGGGCTCGGGCTCGGCGTCTCCGTCGGCGACGGGCTGGGCGACGGGCTCGGGCTCGGCGTCTCCGTCGGCGACGGGCTGGGCGACGGGCTCGGGCTCGGCGTCTCCATCGGCGACGGGCTGAGCGACGGGCTCGGGCTCGGCGTCTCCGTCGGCGACGGGCTGGGCGACGGGCTCGGGCTCGGCGTCTCCGTCGGCGACGGGCTGGGCGACGGGCTCGGGCTCGGCGTCTCCGTCGGCGACGGGCTGGGCGAGGGGCTCGGGCTCGGCGTCTCCGTCGGCGACGGGCTGGGCGAGGGGCTCGGGCTCGGCGTCTCCGTCGGCGACGGGCTGGGCGACGGGCTCGGGCTCGGCGTCTCCGTCGGCGACGGGCTGGGCGAGGGGCTCGGGCTCGGCATCTCCCTCGGCGACGGGCTGGGCGACGGGCTCGGGCTCGGCGTCTCCGTCGGCGACGGGCTGGGCGAGGGGCTCGGGCTCGGCGTCTCCGTCGGCGACGGGCTGGGCGACGGGCTCGGGCTCGGCATCTCCGTCGGCGACGGGCTGAGCGACGGACTCGGGCTCGGCGTCTCCGTCGGCGACGGGCTGGGCGACGGGCTCGGGCTCGGCGTCTCCGTCGGCGACGGGCTGGGCGAAGGGCTCGGGCTCGGCGTCTCCGTCGGCGACGGGCTGGGCGAGGGGCTCGGGCTCGGCGTCTCCGTCGGCGACGGGCTGGGCGACGGGCTCGGGCTCGGCGTCTCCGTCGGCGACGGGCTGGGCGACGGGCTCGGGCTCGGCGTCTCCGTCGGCGACGGGCTGGGCGACGGGCTCGGGCTCGGCGTCTCCGTCGGCGACGGGCTGGGCGACGGGCTCGGGCTCGGCGTCTCCGTCGGCGACGGGCTGGGCGACGGGCTCGGGCTCGGCGTCTCCGTCGGCGACGGGCTGGGCGACGGGCTCGGGCTCGGCGTCTCCGTCGGCGACGGGCTGGGCGAGGGGCTCGGGCTCGGCATCTCCGTCGGCGACCGGCTGGGCGACGGGCTCGGGCTCGGCGTCTCCGTCGGCGACGGGCTGAGCGACGGGCTCGGGCTCGGCGTCTCCGTCGGCGACGGGCTGGGCGACGGGCTCGGGCTCGGGGTCTCCGTCGGCGACGGGCTGGGCGACGGGCTCGGGCTCGGGGTCTCCGTCGGCGACGGGCTGGGCGACGGGCTCGGGCTCGGCGTCTCCGTCGGCGACGGGCTGGGCGACGGGCTCGGGCTCGGCGTCTCCGTCGGCGACGGGCTGGGCGACGGGCTCGGGCTCGGCGTCTCCGTCGGCGACGGGCTGGGCGACAGGCTCGGGCTCGGCGTCTCCGTCGGCGACGAGCTGGGCGACGGGCTCGGGCTCGGCGTCTCCGTCGGCGACGGGCTGGGCGACAGGCTCGGGCTCGGCGTCTCCGTCGGCGACGAGCTGGGCGACGGGCTCGGGCTCGGCGTCTCCGTCGGCGACGGGCTGGGCGACGGGCTCGGGCTCGGCGTCTCCGTCGGCGACGGGCTGGGCGACGGGCTCGGGCTCGGCGTCTCCGTCGGCGACGGGCTGGGCGACGGGCTCGGGCTCGGCGTCTCCGTCGGCGACGGGCTGGGCGACGGGCTCGGGCTCGGCGTCTCCGTCGGCGACGGGCTGGGCGACGGGCTCGGGCTCGGCGTCTCCATCGGCGACGGGCTGAGCGACGGGCTCGGGCTCGTCGTCTCCGTCGGCGACGGGCTGGGCGACGCGTACGGGCTCGGGCTCGGCGTCTCCGTCGGCGACGGGCTGGGCGACGGGCTCGGGCTCGGCGTCTCCGTCGGCGACGGGCTGGGCGACGGGCTCGGGCTCGGGGTCTCCGTCGGTGACGGGCTGGGCGACGGGCTCGGGCTCGGCGTCTCCGTCGGCGACGGGCTGGGCGACGGGCTCGGGCTCGGCGTCTCCGTCGGCGACGGGCTGGGCGTAGGAGCTGTTGCTGAAACGACTACCGTTTCAGTCGTGACTTTCTCTTGATTCGAGTAAGTAAGTACAGCAGTACAAGTCGTAGCATGCTGTGCAGTATCCCACAGTAAAGACTCCAGAAGAGCTTCGGTACTTGAGGTGACTCCTGCCTGAAGGTAATCGATATGAATGCTGGAAGCCATATTATTAATGCATGTGATATAAAGCGTAAGATTAGTTGGAGAGCCATCGATTCCCAAGGAAGACAGTGTCCAGGAAAGAGTTCCGACGCGAACTGAAGTCTCGTTGATGACGGAAACACTCGAAATACCAATCGCCACGACCGATTTGGCTGCAAGGAAATCCTGATTAAGAAGCGCGCCGAAGCCACTCTCTTTGCAGCACGCACCAAACAGCGAGTCCACCGTCTCCGAGTTCGAGCTCGCCGTGGTCGCCGCCGCGCCTGGCGTGAAGGTCGGCGCCGCGCCCATCACGGTTCCAGCGTTCGCCGTCAGCTTCGCGCCGCTGCACGTGATCTCGTACGAGGCGCTCATCTCGGGGAGCCCCGAGACCGTCACGTCGGCGCTCGTCGCCCCCGCCGCGGTCGCGCCGCTCGCCAGCGAGCCCGTCCGCGTCACGCCCGCCCCAGAGCAGCTCACCTCCAGCGCCCCGTACGTCGGCGCCACGCCGCTCCCGCTGTACCCCGCCGCCGACAGCGCCCAGGTCACGGGCACCGTCACCGACGTCGTCGACTCCGGGGTCGGCGTCCCCACCGCCACGCTCGCCACCGTCTTTGCGTCCACTGCGCCCGCGCCCCGCATCAGCCCCGCCCCTGGCCCTCGCCCGCCCGCCCCGCGCACCCGTCGAGTACGCTGTGGCGCTCGACGCCGCCCGCGTACGAGTAGTACACCGTCGCCGCGCAGCTCGTCACGTGCGACGCCGTATCCACGTCCCGGAGCCCGCGCTGACCTCCACAGTGGCCGAGCCCGTCCCCGCGCCCGACGTCACCGCCGCCGTCGACGCAGAGCCCGCCGCGCCGTCGCTCGAGCAGCTCACGGTCACGTTCGCGTACGTTGGCTCCCTGCTCGACGCCCCCGTCGTGCTCCAGGACACTGCCGCCGAAACCGCCGTCGCCCGCTCAACGAGACCGCCACCGACGGCGTCGCCACGACTTGGCTGCGAGCGCGGGTCAGGGCCCCAGCGAGGCGCCCCGCGGCTCTATTCGACCCGGCGTGCGCACCGAACAGCGAGTCCACCGTCTCCGAGTTCGAGCTCGCCGTGGTCGCCGCCGCGCCTGGCGTGAAGGTCGGCGCCGCACCCGTCACGGTTCCAGCGTTCGCCGTCAGCTTCGCGCCGCTGCACGTGATCTCGTACGAGGCGCTCATCTCGGGGAGCCCGAGACCGTCACGTCGGCGCTCGTCGCCCCGCCGCGATCGCGCCGCTCGCCAGCGAGCCCGTCCGCGTCACGCCCGCCCAGAGCAGCTCACCTCCAGCGCCCCGTACGTCGGCGCCACGCCGCTCCCGCTGTACCCCGCCGCCGACAGCGCCCAGGTCACGGGCACCGTCACCGACGTCGTCGACTCCGGGGTCGGCGTCCCCACCGCCACGCTCGCCACCGTCTTTGCGTCCACTGCGCCCCGCGCCCCGCATCAGCCCCGCCCTGGCCCCTCGCCCGCCCCGCCCCGCGCACCCGTCGAGTACGCTGTGGCGCTCGACGCCGCCCCGCGTACGAGTAGTACACCGTCGCCGCGCAGCTCGTCACGTGCGACGCCGTATCCACGTCCGGAGCCCGCGCTGACCTCCACAGTGGCCGAGCCCGTCCCGCGCCCGACGTCACCGCCGCCGTCGACGCAGAGCCCGCCGCGCCGTCGCTCGAGCAGCTCACGGTCACGTTCGCGTACGTTGGCTCCCTGCTCGACGCCCCCGTCGTGCTCCAGGACACTGCCGCCGAAACCGCCGTCGCCCCGCTCAACGAGACCGCCACCGACGGCGTCGCCACCGACTTGGCTGCGAGCGCGGGTCAGGGCCCCCAGCGAGGCGCCCCGCGGCTCTATTCCGACCCGGGCGTGCGCACCGAACAGCGAGTCCACCGTCTCCGAGTTCGAGCTCGCCGTGGTCGCCGCCGCGCCTGGCGTGAAGGTCGGCGCCGCGCCCGTCACGGTTCCAGCGTTCGCCGTCAGCTTCGCGCCGCTGCACGTGATCTCGTACGAGGCGCTCATCTCGGGGAGCCCCGAGACCGTCACGTCGGCGCTCGTCGCCCCCGCCGCGATCGCGCCGCTCGCCAGCGAGCCCGTCCGCGTCACGCCCGCCCAGAGCAGCTCACCTCCAGCGCCCCGTACGTCGGCGCCACGCGCTCCCGCTGTACCCGCCGCCGACAGCGCCCAGGTCACGGGCACCGTCACCGACGTCGTCGACTCCGGGGTCGGCGTCCCCACCGCCACGCTCGCCACCGTCTTTGCGTCCACTGCGCCCCGCGCCCCGCATCAGCCCCGCCCCTGGCCCTCGCCCGCCCGCCCCGCGCACCCGTCGAGTACGCTGTGGCGCTCGACGCCGCCCCGCGTACGAGTAGTACACCGTCGCCGCGCAGCTCGTCACGTGCGACGCCGTATCCCACGTCCCGGAGCCCGCGCTGACCTCCACAGTGGCCGAGCCCGTCCCGCGCCCGACGTCACCGCCGCCGTCGACGCAGAGCCCGCCGCGCCGTCGCTCGAGCAGCTCACGGTCACGTTCGCGTACGTTGGCTCCTGCTCGACGCCCCCGTCGTGCTCCAGGACACTGCCGCCGAAACCGCCGTCGCCCCGCTCAACGAGACCGCCACCGACGGCGTCGCCACCGACTTGGCTGCGAGCGCGGGTCAGGGCCCCCAGCGAGGCGCCCCGCGGCTCTATTCCGACCCCGGGCGTGCGCACCGAACAGCGAGTCCACCGTCTCCGAGTTCGAGCTCGCCGTGGTCGCCGCCGCGCCTGGCGTGAAGGTCGGCGCCGCACCCGTCACGGTTCCAGCGTTCGCCGTCAGCTTCGCGCCGCTGCACGTGATCTCGTACGAGGCGCTCATCTCGGGGAGCCCCGAGACCGTCACGTCGGCGCTCGTCGCCCCCGCCGCGATCGCGCCGCTCGCCAGCGAGCCCGTCCGCGTCACGCCCGCCCCAGAGCAGCTCACCTCCAGCGCCCCGTACGTCGGCGCCACGCCGCTCCCGCTGTACCCGCCGCCGACAGCGCCCAGGTCACGGGCACCGTCACCGACGTCGTCGACTCCGGGGTCGGCGTCCCCACCGCCACGCTCGCCACCGTCTTTGCGTCCACTGCGCCCCGCGCCCCGCATCAGCCCCGCCCTGGCCCCTCGCCCGCCCCGCCCCGCGCACCCGTCGAGTACGCTGTGGCGCTCGACGCCGCCCGCGTACGAGTAGTACACCGTCGCCGCGCAGCTCGTCACGTGCGACGCCGTATCCCACGTCCCGGAGCCCGCGCTGACCTCCACAGTGGCCGAGCCCGTCCCCGCGCCCGACGTCACCGCCGCCGTCGACGCAGAGCCCGCCGCGCCGTCGCTCGAGCAGCTCACGGTCACGTTCGCGTACGTTGGCTCCCTGCTCGACGCCCCGTCGTGCTCCAGGACACTGCCGCCGAAACCGCCGTCGCCCGCTCAACGAGACCGCCACCGACGGCGTCGCCACCGACTTGGCTGCGAGCGCGGGTCAGGGCCCCAGCGAGGCGCCCGCGGCTCTATTCCGACCCCGGGCGTGCGCACCGAACAGCGAGTCCACCGTCTCCGAGTTCGAGCTCGCCGTGGTCGCCGCCGCGCCTGGCGTGAAGGTCGGCGCCGCGCCCGTCACGGTTCCAGCGTTCGCCGTCAGCTTCGCGCCGCTGCACGTGATCTCGTACGAGGCGCTCATCTCGGGGAGCCCGAGACCGTCACGTCGGCGCTCGTCGCCCCGCCGCGATCGCGCCGCTCGCCAGCGAGCCCGTCCGCGTCACGCCCGCCCCAGAGCAGCTCACCTCCAGCGCCCCGTACGTCGGCGCCACGCCGCTCCGCTGTACCCCGCCGCCGACAGCGCCCAGGTCACGGGCACCGTCACCGACGTCGTCGACTCCGGGGTCGGCGTCCCCACCGCCACGCTCGCCACCGTCTTTGCGTCCACTGCGCCCCGCGCCCCCGCATCAGCCCCCGCCCCTGGCCCCTCGCCCGCCCGCCCCGCGCACCCGTCGAGTACGCTGTGGCGCTCGACGCCGCCCCCGCGTACGAGTAGTACACCGTCGCCGCGCAGCTCGTCACGTGCGACGCCGTATCCCACGTCCCGGAGCCCGCGCTGACCTCCACAGTGGCCGAGCCCGTCCCCGCGCCCGACGTCACCGCCGCCGTCGACGCAGAGCCGCCGCGCCGTCGCTCGAGCAGCTCACGGTCACGTTCGCGTACGTTGGCTCCCTGCTCGACGCCCCCGTCGTGCTCCAGGACACTGCCGCCGAAACCGCCGTCGCCCCGCTCAACGAGACCGCCACCGACGGCGTCGCCACCGACTTGGCTGCGAGCGCGGGTCAGGGCCCCCAGCGAGGCGCCCCGCGGCTCTATTCCGACCCCGGGCGTGCGCACCGAACAGCGAGTCCACCGTCTCCGAGTTCGAGCTCGCCGTGGTCGCCGCCGCGCCTGGCGTGAAGGTCGGCGCCGCGCCCGTCACGGTTCCAGCGTTCGCCGTCAGCTTCGCGCCGCTGCACGTGATCTCGTACGAGGCGCTCATCTCGGGGAGCCCCGAGACCGTCACGTCGGCGCTCGTCGCCCCCGCCGCGATCGCGCCGCTCGCCAGCGAGCCCGTCCGCGTCACGCCCGCCCCAGAGCAGCTCACCTCCAGCGCCCGTACGTCGGCGCCACGCCGCTCCCGCTGTACCCCGCCGCCGACAGCGCCCAGGTCACGGGCACCGTCACCGACGTCGTCGACTCCGGGGTCGGCGTCCCCACCGCCACGCTCGCCACCGTCTTTGCGTCCACTGCGCCCCGCGCCCCCGCATCAGCCCCGCCCCTGGCCCTCGCCCGCCCCGCCCCGCGCACCCGTCGAGTACGCTGTGGCGCTCGACGCCGCCCCCGCGTACGAGTAGTACACCGTCGCCGCGCAGCTCGTCACGTGCGACGCCGTATCCCACGTCCCGGAGCCCGCGCTGACCTCCACAGTGGCCGAGTCCGTCCCCGCGCCCGACGTCACCGCCGCCGTCGACGCAGAGCCGCCGCGCCGTCGCTCGAGCAGCTCACGGTCACGTTCGCGTACGTTGGCTCCCTGCTCGACGCCCCCGTCGTGCTCCAGGACACTGCCGCCGAAACCGCCGTCGCCCCGCTCAACGAGACCGCCACCGACGGCGTCGCCACCGACTTGGCTGCGAGCGCGGGTCAGGGCCCCCAGCGAGGCGCCCCGCGGCTCTATTCCGACCCCGGGCGTGCGCACCGAACAGCGAGTCCACCGTCTCCGAGTTCGAGCTCGCCGTGGTCGCCGCCGCGCCTGGCGTGAAGGTCGGCGCCGCGCCCGTCACGGTTCCAGCGTTCGCCGTCAGCTTCGCGCCGCTGCACGTGATCTCGTACGAGGCGCTCATCTCGGGGAGCCCCGAGACCGTCACGTCGGCGCTCGTCGCCCCCGCCGCGATCGCGCCGCTCGCCAGCGAGCCCGTCCGCGTCACGCCCGCCCCAGAGCAGCTCACCTCCAGCGCCCCGTACGTCGGCGCCACGCCGCTCCCGCTGTACCCCGCCGCCGACAGCGCCCAGGTCACGGGCACCGTCACCGACGTCGTCGACTCCGGGTCGGCGTCCCCACCGCCACGCTCGCCACCGTCTTTGCGTCCACTGCGCCCCGCGCCCCGCATCAGCCCCCGCCCCTGGCCCCTCGCCCGCCCGCCCCGCGCACCCGTCGAGTACGCTGTGGCGCTCGACGCCGCCCCCGCGTACGAGTAGTACACCGTCGCCGCGCAGCTCGTCACGTGCGACGCCGTATCCCACGTCCCGGAGCCCGCGCTGACCTCCACAGTGGCCGAGCCCGTCCCCGCGCCCGACGTCACCGCCGCCGTCGACGCAGAGCCCGCCGCGCCGTCGCTCGAGCAGCTCACGGTCACGTTCGCGTACGTTGGCTCCCTGCTCGACGCCCCCGTCGTGCTCCAGGACACTGCCGCCGAAACCGCCGTCGCCCCGCTCAACGAGACCGCCACCGACGGCGTCGCCACCGACTTGGCTGCGAGCGCGGGTCAGGGCCCCAGCGAGGCGCCCCGCGGCTCTATTCCGACCCCGGGCTGCGCACGAACAGCGAGTCCACCGTCTCCGAGTTCGAGCTCGCCGTGGTCGCCGCCGCGCCTGGCGTGAAGGTCGGCGCCCGCCCGTCACGGTTCCAGCGTTCGCCGTCAGCTTCGCGCCGCTGCACGTGATCTCGTACGAGGCGCTCATCTCGGGGAGCCCCGAGACCGTCACGTCGGCGCTCGTCGCCCCCGCCGCGATCGCGCCGCTCGCCAGCGAGCCCGTCCGCGTCACGCCCGCCCCAGAGCAGCTCACCTCCAGCGCCCCGTACGTCGGCGCCACGCCGCTCCCGCTGTACCCCGCCGCCGACAGCGCCCAGGTCACGGGCACCGTCACCGACGTCGTCGACTCCGGGTCGGCGTCCCCACCGCCACGCTCGCCACCGTCTTTGCGTCCACTGCGCCCCGCGCCCCCGCATCAGCCCCCGCCCCTGGCCCCTCGCCCGCCCCGCCCCGCGCACCCGTCGAGTACGCTGTGGCGCTCGACGCCGCCCCCGCGTACGAGTAGTACACCGTCGCCGCGCAGCTCGTCACGTGCGACGCCGTATCCCACGTCCCGGAGCCCGCGCTGACCTCCACAGTGGCCGAGCCCGTCCCGCGCCCGACGTCACCGCCGCCGTCGACGCAGAGCCCGCCGCGCCGTCGCTCGAGCAGCTCACGGTCACGTTCGCGCACGTTGGCTCCCTGCTCGACGCCCCCGTCGTGCTCCAGGACACTGCCGCCGAAACCGCCGTCGCCCCGCTCAACGAGACGGCCACCGACGGCGTCGCCACCGACTTGGCTGCGAGCGCGGGTCAGGGCCCCCAGCGAGGCGCCCCGCGGCTCTATTCCGACCCCGGGCGTGCGCACCGAACAGCGAGTCCACCGTCTCCGAGTTCGAGCTCGCCGTGGTCGCCGCCGCGCCTGGCGTGAAGGTCGGCGCCGCACCCGTCACGGTTCCAGCGTTCGCCGTCAGCTTCGCGCCGCTGCACGTGATCTCGTACGAGGCGCTCATCTCGGGGAGCCCCGAGACCGTCACGTCGGCGCTCGTCGCCCCGCCGCGATCGCGCCGCTCGCCAGCGAGCCCGTCCGCGTCACGCCCGCCCCAGAGCAGCTCACCTCCAGCGCCCCGTACGTCGGCGCCACGCCGCTCCCGCTGTACCCCGCCGCCGACAGCGCCCAGGTCACGGGCACCGTCACCGACGTCGTCGACTCCGGGGTCGGCGTCCCACCGCCACGCTCGCCACCGTCTTTGCGTCCACTGCGCCCCGCCCCCGCATCAGCCCCCGCCCCTGGCCCTCGCCCGCCCCGCCCCGCGCACCCGTCGAGTACGCTGTGGCGCTCGACGCCGCCCCGCGTACGAGTAGTACACCGTCGCCGCGCAGCTCGTCACGTGCGACGCCGTATCCCACGTCCCGGAGCCCGCGCTGACCTCCACAGTGGCCGAGCCCGTCCCCGCGCCCGACGTCACCGCCGCCGTCGACGCAGAGCCCGCCGCGCCGTCGCTCGAGCAGCTCACGGTCACGTTCGCGTACGTTGGCTCCCTGCTCGACGCCCCCGTCGTGCTCCAGGACACTGCCGCCGAAACCGCCGTCGCCCCGCTCAACGAGACCGCCACCGACGGCGTCGCCACCGACTTGGCTGCGAGCGCGGGTCAGGGCCCCCAGCGAGGCGCCCCGCGGCTCTATTCCGACCCCGGGCTTGCGCACCGAACAGCGAGTCCACCGTCTCCGAGTTCGAGCTCGCCGTGGTCGCCGCCGCGCCTGGCGTGAAGGTCGGCGCCGCACCCGTCACGGTTCCAGCGTTCGCCGTCAGCTTCGCGCCGCTGCACGTGATCTCGTACGAGGCGCTCATCTCGGGGAGCCCCGAGACCGTCACGTCGGCGCTCGTCGCCCCCGCCGCGATCGCGCCGCTCGCCAGCGAGCCCGTCCGCGTCACGCCCGCCCCAGAGCAGCTCACCTCCAGCGCCCCGTACGTCGGCGCCACGCCGCTCCCGCTGTACCCCGCCGCCGACAGCGCCCAGGTCACGGGCACCGTCACCGACGTCGTCGACTCCGGGGTCGGCGTCCCCACCGCCACGCTCGCCACCGTCTTTGCGTCCACTGCGCCCCGCGCCCCCGCATCAGCCCCCGCCCCTGGCCCCTCGCCCGCCCCGCCCCGCGCACCCGTCGAGTACGCTGTGGCGCTCGACGCCGCCCCGCGTACGAGTAGTACACCGTCGCCGCGCAGCTCGTCACGTGCGACGCCGTATCCCACGTCCCGGAGCCCGCGCTGACCTCCACAGTGGCCGAGCCCGTCCCCGCGCCCGACGTCACCGCCGCCGTCGACGCAGAGCCCGCCGCGCCGTCGCTCGAGCAGCTCACGGTCACGTTCGCGTACGTTGGCTCCCTGCTCGACGCCCCCGTCGTGCTCCAGGACACTGCCGCCGAAACCGCCGTCGCCCCGCTCAACGAGACCGCCACCGACGGCGTCGCCACCGACTTGGCTGCGAGCGCGGGTCAGGGCCCCCAGCGAGGCGCCCCGCGGCTCTATTCCGACCCCGGGCTTGCGCACCGAACAGCGAGTCCACCGTCTCCGAGTTCGAGCTCGCCGTGGTCGCCGCCGCGCCTGGCGTGAAGGTCGGCGCCGCACCCGTCACGGTTCCAGCGTTCGCCGTCAGCTTCGCGCCGCTGCACGTGATCTCGTACGAGGCGCTCATCTCGGGGAGCCCCGAGACCGTCACGTCGGCGCTCGTCGCCCCCGCCGCGATCGCGCCGCTCGCCAGCGAGCCCGTCCGCGTCACGCCCGCCCCAGAGCAGCTCACCTCCAGCGCCCCGTACGTCGGCGCCACGCCGCTCCCGCTGTACCCCGCCGCCGACAGCGCCCAGGTCACGGGCACCGTCACCGACGTCGTCGACTCCGGGGTCGGCGTCCCCACCGCCACGCTCGCCACCGTCTTTGCGTCCACTGCGCCCCGCGCCCCCGCATCAGCCCCCGCCCCTGGCCCTCGCCCGCCCCGCCCCGCGCACCCGTCGAGTACGCTGTGGCGCTCGACGCCGCCCCCGCGTACGAGTAGTACACCGTCGCCGCGCAGCTCGTCACGTGCGACGCCGTATCCCACGTCCCGGAGCCCGCGCTGACCTCCACAGTGGCCGAGCCCGTCCCCGCGCCCGACGTCACCGCCGCCGTCGACGCAGAGCCCGCCGCGCCGTCGCTCGAGCAGCTCACGGTCACGTTCGCGTACGTTGGCTCCCTGCTCGACGCCCCCGTCGTGCTCCAGGACACTGCCGCCGAAACCGCCGTCGCCCCGCTCAACGAGACCGCCACCGACGGCGTCGCCACCGACTTGGCTGCGAGCGCGGGTCAGGGCCCCCAGCGAGGCGCCCCGCGGCTCTATTCCGACCCCGGGCTTGCGCACCGAACAGCGAGTCCACCGTCCCCGAGTTCGAGCTCGCCGTGGTCGCCGCCGCGCCTGGCGTGAAGGTCGGCGCCGCGCCCGTCACGGTTCCAGCGTTCGCCGTCAGCTTCGCGCCGCTGCACGTGATCTCGTACGAGGCGCTCATCTCGGGGAGCCCCGAGACCGTCACGTCGGCGCTCGTCGCCCCCGCCGCGATCGCGCCGCTCGCCAGCGAGCCCGTCCGCGTCACGCCCGCCCCAGAGCAGCTCACCTCCAGCGCCCCGTACGTCGGCGCCACGCCGCTCCCGCTGTACCCCGCCGCCGACAGCGCCCAGGTCACGGGCACCGTCACCGACGTCGTCGACTCCGGGGTCGGCGTCCCCACCGCCACGCTCGCCACCGTCTTTGCGTCCACTGCGCCCCGCGCCCCCGCATCAGCCCCCGCCCCTGGCCCCTCGCCCGCCCCGCCCCGCGCACCCGTCGAGTACGCTGTGGCGCTCGACGCCGCCCCCGCGTACGAGTAGTACACCGTCGCCGCGCAGCTCGTCACGTGCGACGCCGTATCCCACGTCCCGGAGCCCGCGCTGACCTCCACAGTGGCCGAGCCCGTCCCCGCGCCCGACGTCACCGCCGCCGTCGACGCAGAGCCCGCCGCGCCGTCGCTCGAGCAGCTCACGGTCACGTTCGCGTACGTTGGCTCCCTGCTCGACGCCCCCGTCGTGCTCCAGGACACTGCCGCCGAAACCGCCGTCGCCCCGCTCAACGAGACCGCCACCGACGGCGTCGCCACCGACTTGGCTGCGAGCGCGGGTCAGGGCCCCCAGCGAGGCGCCCGCGGCTCTATTCCGACCCCGGGCTTGCGCACCGAACAGCGAGTCCACCGTCTCCGAGTTCGAGCTCGCCGTGGTCGCCGCCGCGCCTGGCGTGAAGGTCGGCGCCGCGCCCGTCACGGTTCCAGCGTTCGCCGTCAGCTTCGCGCCGCTGCACGTGATCTCGTACGAGGCGCTCATCTCGGGGAGCCCCGAGACCGTCACGTCGGCGCTCGTCGCCCCCGCCGCGATCGCGCCGCTCGCCAGCGAGCCCGTCCGCGTCACGCCCGCCCCAGAGCAGCTCACCTCCAGCGCCCCGTACGTCGGCGCCACGCCGCTCCCGCTGTACCCCGCCGCCGACAGCGCCCAGGTCACGGGCACCGTCACCGACGTCGTCGACTCCGGGGTCGGCGTCCCCACCGCCACGCTCGCCACCGTCTTTGCGTCCACTGCGCCCCGCGCCCCCGCATCAGCCCCCGCCCCTGGCCCCTCGCCCGCCCCGCCCCGCGCACCCGTCGAGTACGCTGTGGCGCTCGACGCCGCCCCGCGTACGAGTAGTACACCGTCGCCGCGCAGCTCGTCACGTGCGACGCCGTATCCCACGTCCCGGAGCCCGCGCTGACCTCCACAGTGGCCGAGCCCGTCCCCGCGCCCGACGTCACCGCCGCCGTCGACGCAGAGCCCGCCGCGCCGTCGCTCGAGCAGCTCACGGTCACGTTCGCGTACGTTGGCTCCCTGCTCGACGCCCCCGTCGTGCTCCAGGACACTGCCGCCGAAACCGCCGTCGCCCCGCTCAACGAGACCGCCACCGACGGCGTCGCCACCGACTTGGCTGCGAGCGCGGGTCAGGGCCCCAGCGAGGCGCCCCGCGGCTCTATTCCGACCCCGGGCTTGCGCACCGAACAGCGAGTCCACCGTCTCCGAGTTCGAGCTCGCCGTGGTCGCCGCCGCGCCTGGCGTGAAGGTCGGCGCCGCCCCGTCACGGTTCCAGCGTTCGCCGTCAGCTTCGCGCCGCTGCACGTGATCTCGTACGAGGCGCTCATCTCGGGGAGCCCCGAGACCGTCACGTCGGCGCTCGTCGCCCCCGCCGCGATCGCGCCGCTCGCCAGCGAGCCCGTCCGCGTCACGCCCGCCCAGAGCAGCTCACCTCCAGCGCCCCGTACGTCGGCGCCACGCCGCTCCCGCTGTACCCCGCCGCCGACAGCGCCCAGGTCACGGGCACCGTCACCGACGTCGTCGACTCCGGGGTCGGCGTCCCCACCGCCACGCTCGCCACCGTCTTTGCGTCCACTGCGCCCCGCGCCCCCGCATCAGCCCCCGCCCCTGGCCCCTCGCCCGCCCCGCCCGCGCACCCGTCGAGTACGCTGTGGCGCTCGACGCCGCCCCCGCGTACGAGTAGTACACCGTCGCCGCGCAGCTCGTCACGTGCGACGCCGTATCCCACGTCCCGGAGCCCGCGCTGACCTCCACAGTGGCCGAGCCCGTCCCCGCGCCCGACGTCACCGCCGCCGTCGACGCAGAGCCCGCCGCGCCGTCGCTCGAGCAGCTCACGGTCACGTTCGCGTACGTTGGCTCCCTGCTCGACGCCCCCGTCGTGCTCCAGGACACTGCCGCCGAAACCGCCGTCGCCCCGCTCAACGAGACCGCCACCGACGGCGTCGCCACCGACTTGGCTGCGAGCGCGGGTCAGGGCCCCCAGCGAGGCGCCCCGCGGCTCTATTCCGACCCCGGGCTTGCGCACCGAACAGCGAGTCCACCGTCCCCGAGTTCGAGCTCGCCGTGGTCGCCGCCGCGCCTGGCGTGAAGGTCGGCGCCGCGCCCGTCACGGTTCCAGCGTTCGCCGTCAGCTTCGCGCCGCTGCACGTGATCTCGTACGAGGCGCTCATCTCGGGGAGCCCCGAGACCGTCACGTCGGCGCTCGTCGCCCCCGCCGCGATCGCGCCGCTCGCCAGCGAGCCCGTCCGCGTCACGCCCGCCCCAGAGCAGCTCACCTCCAGCGCCCCGTACGTCGGCGCCACGCCGCTCCCGCTGTACCCCGCCGCCGACAGCGCCCAGGTCACGGGCACCGTCACCGACGTCGTCGACTCCGGGGTCGGCGTCCCCACCGCCACGCTCGCCACCGTCTTTGCGTCCACTGCGCCCCGCGCCCCCGCATCAGCCCCCGCCCTGGCCCCTCGCCCGCCCCGCCCGCGCACCCGTCGAGTACGCTGTGGCGCTCGACGCCGCCCCCGCGTACGAGTAGTACACCGTCGCCGCGCAGCTCGTCACGTGCGACGCCGTATCCCACGTCCCGGAGCCCGCGCTGACCTCCACAGTGGCCGAGCCCGTCCCGCGCCGACGTCACCGCCGCCGTCGACGCAGAGCCCGCCGCGCCGTCGCTCGAGCAGCTCACGGTCACGTTCGCGTACGTTGGCTCCCTGCTCGACGCCCCGTCGTGCTCCAGGACACTGCCGCCGAAACCGCCGTCGCCCCGCTCAACGAGACCGCCACCGACGGCGTCGCCACCGACTTGGCTGCGAGCGCGGGTCAGGGCCCCCAGCGAGGCGCCCCGCGGCTCTATTCCGACCCCGGGCTTGCGCACCGAACAGCGAGTCCACCGTCCCCGAGTTCGAGCTCGCCGTGGTCGCCGCCGCGCCTGGCGTGAAGGTCGGCGCCGCGCCCGTCACGGTTCCAGCGTTCGCCGTCAGCTTCGCGCCGCTGCACGTGATCTCGTACGAGGCGCTCATCTCGGGGAGCCCCGAGACCGTCACGTCGGCGCTCGTCGCCCCCGCCGCGATCGCGCCGCTCGCCAGCGAGCCCGTCCGCGTCACGCCCGCCCCAGAGCAGCTCACCTCCAGCGCCCCGTACGTCGGCGCCACGCCGCTCCCGCTGTACCCCGCCGCCGACAGCGCCCAGGTCACGGGCACCGTCACCGACGTCGTCGACTCCGGGGTCGGCGTCCCCACCGCCACGCTCGCCACCGTCTTTGCGTCCACTGCGCCCCGCGCCCCCGCATCAGCCCCCGCCCCTGGCCCCTCGCCCGCCCCGCCCCGCGCACCCGTCGAGTACGCTGTGGCGCTCGACGCCGCCCCCGCGTACGAGTAGTACACCGTCGCCGCGCAGCTCGTCACGTGCGACGCCGTATCCCACGTCCCGGAGCCCGCGCTGACCTCCACAGTGGCCGAGCCCGTCCCCGCGCCCGACGTCACCGCCGCCGTCGACGCAGAGCCCGCCGCGCCGTCGCTCGAGCAGCTCACGGTCACGTTCGCGTACGTTGGCTCCCTGCTCGACGCCCCCGTCGTGCTCCAGGACACTGCCGCCGAAACCGCCGTCGCCCCGCTCAACGAGACCGCCACCGACGCGTCGCCACCGACTTGGCTGCGAGCGCGGGTCAGGGCCCCCAGCGAGGCGCCCCGCGGCTCTATTCCGACCCCGGGCTTGCGCACCGAACAGCGAGTCCACCGTCCCCGAGTTCGAGCTCGCCGTGGTCGCCGCCGCACCTGGCGTGAAGGTCGGCGCCGCGCCCGTCACGGTTCCAGCGTTCGCCGTCAGCTTCGCGCCGCTGCACGTGATCTCGTACGAGGCGCTCATCTCGGGGAGCCCCGAGACCGTCACGTCGGCGCTCGTCGCCCCCGCCGCGATCGCGCCGCTCGCCAGCGAGCCCGTCCGCGTCACGCCCGCCCCAGAGCAGCTCACCTCCAGCGCCCCGTACGTCGGCGCCACGCCGCTCCCGCTGTACCCCGCCGCCGACAGCGCCCAGGTCACGGGCACCGTCACCGACGTCGTCGACTCCGGGGTCGGCGTCCCCACCGCCACGCTCGCCACCGTCTTTGCGTCCACTGCGCCCCGCGCCCCCGCATCAGCCCCCGCCCCTGGCCCTCGCCCGCCCCGCCCCGCGCACCCGTCGAGTACGCTGTGGCGCTCGACGCCGCCCCGCGTACGAGTAGTACACCGTCGCCGCGCAGCTCGTCACGTGCGACGCCGTATCCCACGTCCCGGAGCCCGCGCTGACCTCCACAGTGGCCGAGCCCGTCCCCGCGCCCGACGTCACCGCCGCCGTCGACGCAGAGCCCGCCGCGCCGTCGCTCGAGCAGCTCACGGTCACGTTCGCGTACGTTGGCTCCCTGCTCGACGCCCCCGTCGTGCTCCAGGACACTGCAGCTGCCGCCGAAACCGCCGTCGCCCCGCTCAACGAGACCGCCACCGACGGCGTCGCCACCGACTTGGCTGCGAGCGCGGGTCAGGGCCCCCAGCGAGGCGCCCCGCGGCTCTATTCCGACCCCGGGCTTGCGCACCGAACAGCGAGTCCACCGTCCCGAGTTCGAGCTCGCCGTGGTCGCCGCCGCGCCTGGCGTGAAGGTCGGCGCCGCGCCCGTCACGGTTCCAGCGTTCGCCGTCAGCTTCGCGCCGCTGCACGTGATCTCGTACGAGGCGCTCATCTCGGGGAGCCCCGAGACCGTCACGTCGGCGCTCGTCGCCCCCGCCGCGATCGCGCCGCTCGCCAGCGAGCCCGTCCGCGTCACGCCCGCCCCAGAGCAGCTCACCTCCAGCGCCCCGTACGTCGGCGCCACGCCGCTCCCGCTGTACCCCGCCGCCGACAGCGCCCAGGTCACGGGCACCGTCACCGACGTCGTCGACTCCGGGGTCGGCGTCCCCACCGCACGCTCGCCACCGTCTTTGCGTCCACTGCGCCCCGCGCCCCCGCATCAGCCCCCGCCCCTGGCCCCTCGCCCGCCCCGCCCCGCGCACCCGTCGAGTACGCTGTGGCGCTCGACGCCGCCCCCACGTACGAGTAGTACACCGTCGCCGCGCAGCTCGTCACGTGCGACGCCGTATCCCACGTCCCGGAGCCCGCGCTGACCTCCACAGTGGCCGAGCCCGTCCCCGCGCCCGACGTCACCGCCGCCGTCGACGCAGAGCCCGCCGCGCCGTCGCTCGAGCAGCTCACGGTCACGTTCGCGTACGTTGGCTCCCTGCTCGACGCCCCCGTCGTGCTCCAGGACACTGCAGCTGCCGCCGAAACCGCCGTCGCCCCGCTCAACGAGACCGCCACCGACGGCGTCGCCACCGACTTGGCTGCGAGCGCGGGTCAGGGCCCCCAGCGAGGCGCCCCGCGGCTCTATTCCGACCCCGGGCTTGCGCACCGAACAGCGAGTCCACCGTCCCCGAGTTCGAGCTCGCCGTGGTCGCCGCCGCGCCTGGCGTGAAGGTCGGCGCCGCGCCCGTCACGGTTCCAGCGTTCGCCGTCAGCTTCGCGCCGCTGCACGTGATCTCGTACGAGGCGCTCATCTCGGGGAGCCCCGAGACCGTCACGTCGGCGCTCGTTGCCCCCGCCGCGATCGCGCCGCTCGCCAGCGAGCCCGTCCGCGTCACGCCCGCCCCAGAGCAGCTCACCTCCAGCGCCCCGTACGTCGGCGCCACGCCGCTCCCGCTGTACCCCGCCGCCGACAGCGCCCAGGTCACGGGCACCGTCACCGACGTCGTCGACTCCGGGTCGGCGTCCCCACCGCCACGCTCGCCACCGTCTTTGCGTCCACTGCGCCCCGCGCCCCCGCATCAGCCCCCGCCCCTGGCCCCTCGCCCGCCCCGCCCCGCGCACCCGTCGAGTACGCTGTGGCGCTCGACGCCGCCCCCGCGTACGAGTAGTACACCGTTGCCGCGCAGCTCGTCACGTGCGACGCCGTATCCCACGTCCCGGAGCCCGCGCTGACCTCCACAGTGGCCGAGCCCGTCCCCGCGCCCGACGTCACCGCCGCCGTCGACGCAGAGCCCGCCGCGCCGTCGCTCGAGCAGCTCACGGTCACGTTCGCGTACGTTGGCTCCCTGCTCGACGCCCCCGTCGTGCTCCAGGACACTGCCGCCGAAACCGCCGTCGCCCCGCTCAACGAGACCGCCACCGACGGCGTCGCCACCGACTTGGCTGCGAGCGCGGGTCAGGGCCCCCAGCGAGGCGCCCCGCGGCTCTATTCCGACCCCGGGCTTGCGCACCGAACAGCGAGTCCACCGTCCCCGAGTTCGAGCTCGCCGTGGTCGCCGCCGCGCCTGGCGTGAAGGTCGGCGCCGCGCCCGTCACGGTTCCAGCGTTCGCCGTCAGCTTCGCGCCGCTGCACGTGATCTCGTACGAGGCGCTCATCTCGGGGAGCCCCGAGACCGTCACGTCGGCGCTCGTCACCCCCGCCGCGATCGCGCCGCTCGCCAGCGAGCCCGTCCGCGTCACGCCCGCCCCAGAGCAGCTCACCTCCAGCGCCCCGTACGTCGGCGCCACGCCGCTCCCGCTGTACCCCGCCGCCGACAGCGCCCAGGTCACGGGCACCGTCACCGACGTCGTCGACTCCGGGGTCGGCGTCCCCACCGCCACGCTCGCCACCGTCTTTGCGTCCACTGCGCCCCGCGCCCCGCATCAGCCCCGCCCCTGCCCCTCGCCCGCCCCGCCCCGCGCACCCGTCGAGTACGCTGTGGCGCTCGACGCCGCCCCCGCGTACGAGTAGTACACCGTCGCGCGCAGCTCGTCACGTGCGACGCCGTATCCCACGTCCCGGAGCCCGCGCTGACCTCCACAGTGGCCGAGCCCGTCCCCGCGCCCGACGTCACCGCCGCCGTCGACGCAGAGCCGCCGCGCCGTCGCTCGAGCAGCTCACGGTCACGTTCGCGTACGTTGGCTCCCTGCTCGACGCCCCCGTCGTGCTCCAGGACACTGCCGCCGAAACCGCCGTCGCCCCGCTCAACGAGACCGCCACCGACGGCGTCGCCACCGACTTGGCTGCGAGCGCGGGTCAGGGCCCCAGCGAGGCGCCCCGCGGCTCTATTCCGACCCCGGGCTTGCGCACCGAACAGCGAGTCCACCGTCCCGAGTTCGAGCTCGCCGTGGTCGCCGCCGCGCCTGGCGTGAAGGTCGGCGCCGCGCCCGTCACGGTTCCAGCGTTCGCCGTCAGCTTCGCGCCGCTGCACGTGATCTCGTACGAGGCGCTCATCTCGGGGAGCCCCGAGACCGTCACGTCGGCGCTCGTCACCCCCGCCGCGATCGCGCCGCTCGCCAGCGAGCCCGTCCGCGTCACGCCCGCCCCAGAGCAGCTCACCTCCAGCGCCCCGTACGTCGGCGCCACGCCGCTCCCGCTGTACCCCGCCGCCGACAGCGCCCAGGTCACGGGCACCGTCACCGACGTCGTCGACTCCGGGGTCGGCGTCCCCACCGCCACGCTCGCCACCGTCTTTGCGTCCACTGCGCCCCACGCCCCCGCATCAGCCCCCGCCCCTGGCCCCTCGCCCGCCCCGCCCCGCGCACCCGTCGAGTACGCTGTGGCGCTCGACGCCGCCCCCGCGTACGAGTAGTACACCGTCGCCGCGCAGCTCGTCACGTGCGACGCCGTATCCCACGTCCCGGAGCCCGCGCTGACCTCCACAGTGGCCGAGCCCGTCCCCGCGCCCGACGTCACCGCCGCCGTCGACGCAGAGCCCGCCGCGCCGTCGCTCGAGCAGCTCACGGTCACGTTCGCGTACGTTGGCTCCCTGCTCGACGCCCCCGTCGTGCTCCAGGACACTGCCGCCGAAACCGCCGTCGCCCCGCTCAACGAGACCGCCACCGACGGCGTCGCCACCGACTTGGCTGCGAGCGCGGGTCAGGGCCCCCAGCGAGGCGCCCCGCGGCTCTATTCCGACCCCGGGCTTGCGCACCGAACAGCGAGTCCACCGTCTCCGAGTTCGAGCTCGCCGTGGTCGCCGCCGCGCCTGGCGTGAAGGTCGGCGCCGCGCCCGTCACGGTTCCAGCGTTCGCCGTCAGCTTCGCGCCGCTGCACGTGATCTCGTACGAGGCGCTCATCTCGGGGAGCCCCGAGACCGTCACGTCGGCGCTCGTCGCCCCCGCCGCGATCGCGCCGCTCGCCAGCGAGCCCGTCCGCGTCACGCCCGCCCCAGAGCAGCTCACCTCCAGCGCCCCGTACGTCGGCGCCACGCCGCTCCCGCTGTACCCCGCCGCCGACAGCGCCCAGGTCACGGGCACCGTCACCGACGTCGTCGACTCCGGGGTCGGCGTCCCCACCGCCACGCTCGCCACCGTCTTTGCGTCCACTGCGCCCCGCGCCCCCGCATCAGCCCCCGCCTCTGGCCCCTCGCCCGCCCCGCCCCGCGCACCCGTCGAGTACGCTGTGGCGCTCGACGCCGCCCCCGCGTACGAGTAGTACACCGTCGCCGCGCAGCTCGTCACGTGCGACGCCGTATCCCACGTCCCGGAGCCCGCGCTGACCTCCACAGTGGCCGAGCCCGTCCCCGCGCCCGACGTCACCGCCGCCGTCGACGCAGAGCCCGCCGCGCCGTCGCTCGAGCAGCTCACGGTCACGTTCGCGTACGTTGGCTCCCTGCTCGACGCCCCCGTCGTGCTCCAGGACACTGCCGCCGAAACCGCCGTCGCCCCGCTCAACGAGACCGCCACCGACGGCGTCGCCACCGACTTGGCTGCGAGCGCGGGTCAGGCCCCCAGCGAGGCGCCCCGCGGCTCTATTCCGACCCCGGGCTTGCGCACCGAACAGCGAGTCCACCGTCCCCGAGTTCGAGCTCGCCGTGGTCGCCGCCGCGCCTGGCGTGAAGGTCGGCGCCGCGCCCGTCACGGTTCCAGCGTTCGCCGTCAGCCTCGCGCCGCTGCACGTGATCTCGTACGAGGCGCTCATCTCGGGGAGCCCCGAGACCGTCACGTCGGCGCTCGTCGCCCCCGCCGCGATCGCGCCGCTCGCCAGCGAGCCCGTCCGCGTCACGCCCGCCCCAGAGCAGCTCACCTCCAGCGCCCCGTACGTCGGCGCCACGCCGCTCCCGCTGTACCCCGCCGCCGACAGCGCCCAGGTCACGGGCACCGTCACCGACGTCGTCGACGCCGGGGTTGGCGTCCCCACCGCCACGCTCGCCACCGTCTTTGCGTCCACTGCGCCCCGCGCCCTCGCATCAGCCCCCGCCCTGGCCCCTCGCCCGCCCCGCCCCGCGCACCCGTCGAGTACGCTGTGGCGCTCGACGCCGCCCCCGCGTACGAGTAGTACACCGTCGCCGCGCAGCTCGTCACGTGCGACGCCGTATCCCACGTCCCGGAGCCCGCGCTGACCTCCACAGTGGCCGAGCCCGTCCCCGCGCCCGACGTCACCGCCGCCGTCGACGCAGAGCCCGCCGCGCCGTCGCTCGAGCAGCTCACGGTCACGTTCGCGTACGTTGGCTCCCTGCTCGACGCCCCGTCGTGCTCCAGGACACTGCCGCCGAAACCGCCGTCGCCCCGCTCAACGAGACCGCCACCGACGGCGTCGCCACCGACTTGGCTGCGAGCGCGGGTCAGGCCCCCAGCGAGGCGCCCCGCGGCTCTATTCCGACCCCGGGCTTGCGCACCGAACAGCGAGTCCACCGTCCCCGAGTTCGAGCTCGCCGTGGTCGCCGCCGCGCCTGGCGTGAAGGTCGGCGCCGCGCCCGTCACGGTTCCAGCGTTCGCCGTCAGCTTCGCGCCGCTGCACGTGATCTCGTACGAGGCGCTCATCTCGGGAGCCCCGAGACCGTCACGTCGGCGCTCGTCACCCCCGCCGCGATCGCGCCGCTCGCCAGCGAGCCCGTCCGCGTCACGCCCGCCCCAGAGCAGCTCACCTCCAGCGCCCCGTACGTCGGCGCCACGCCGCTCCCGCTGTACCCCGCCGCCGACAGCGCCCAGGTCACGGGCACCGTCACCGACGTCGTCGACTCCGGGGTCGGCGTCCCCACCGCCACGCTCGCCACCGTCTTTGCGTCCACTGCGCCCCACGCCCCCGCATCAGCCCCCGCCCTGGCCCCTCGCCCGCCCCGCCCGCGCACCCGTCGAGTACGCTGTGGCGCTCGACGCCGCCCCCGCGTACGAGTAGTACACCGTCGCCGCGCAGCTCGTCACGTGCGACGCCGTATCCCACGTCCCGGAGCCCGCGCTGACCTCCACAGTGGCCGAGCCCGTCCCCGCGCCCGACGTCACCGCCGCCGTCGACGCAGAGCCCGCCGCGCCGTCGCTCGAGCAGCTCACGGTCACGTTCGCGTACGTTGGCTCCCTGCTCGACGCCCCGTCGTGCTCCAGGACACTGCCGCCGAAACCGCCGTCGCCCCGCTCAACGAGACCGCCACCGACGGCGTCGCCACCGACTTGGCTGCGAGCGCGGGTCAGGGCCCCAGCGAGGCGCCCCGCGGCTCTATTCCGACCCCGGGCTTGCGCACCGAACAGCGAGTCCACCGTCTCCGAGTTCGAGCTCGCCGTGGTCGCCGCCGCGCCTGGCGTGAAGGTCGGCGCCGCGCCCGTCACGGTTCCAGCGTTCGCCGTCAGCTTCGCGCCGCTGCACGTGATCTCGTACGAGGCGCTCATCTCGGGAGCCCCGAGACCGTCACGTCGGCGCTCGTCGCCCCCGCCGCGATCGCGCCGCTCGCCAGCGAGCCCGTCCGCGTCACGCCCGCCCCAGAGCAGCTCACCTCCAGCGCCCCGTACGTCGGCGCCACGCCGCTCCCGCTGTACCCCGCCGCCGACAGCGCCCAGGTCACGGGCACCGTCACCGACGTCGTCGACTCCGGGGTCGGCGTCCCCACCGCCACGCTCGCCACCGTCTTTGCGTCCACTGCGCCCCGCGCCCCCGCATCAGCCCCGCCTCTGGCCCCTCGCCCGCCCCGCCCCGCGCACCCGTCGAGTACGCTGTGGCGCTCGACGCCGCCCCCGCGTACGAGTAGTACACCGTCGCCGCGCAGCTCGTCACGTGCGACGCCGTATCCCACGTCCCGGAGCCCGCGCTGACCTCCACAGTGGCCGAGCCCGTCCCCGCGCCCGACGTCACCGCCGCCGTCGACGCAGAGCCCGCCGCGCCGTCGCTCGAGCAGCTCACGGTCACGTTCGCGTACGTTGGCTCCCTGCTCGACGCCCGCGTCGTGCTCCAGGACACTGCCGCCGAAACCGCCGTCGCCCCGCTCAACGAGACCGCCACCGACGGCGTCGCCACCGACTTGGCTGCGAGCGCGGGTCAGGGCCCCCAGCGAGGCGCCCCGCGGCTCTATTCCGACCCCGGGCTTGCGCACCGAACAGCGAGTCCACCGTCCCCGAGTTCGAGCTCGCCGTGGTCGCCGCCGCGCCTGGCGTGAAGGTCGGCGCCGCGCCCGTCACGGTCCAGCGTTCGCCGTCAGCCTCGCGCCGCTGCACGTGATCTCGTACGAGGCGCTCATCTCGGGGAGCCCCGAGACCGTCACGTCGGCGCTCGTCGCCCCCGCCGCGATCGCGCCGCTCGCCAGCGAGCCCGTCCGCGTCACGCCCGCCCCAGAGCAGCTCACCTCCAGCGCCCCGTACGTCGGCGCCACGCCGCTCCCGCTGTACCCCGCCGCCGACAGCGCCCAGGTCACGGGCACCGTCACCGACGTCGTCGACTCCGGGGTCGGCGTCCCACCGCCACGCTCGCCACCGTCTTTGCGTCCACTGCGCCCCACGCCCCCGCATCAGCCCCCGCCCCTGGCCCCTCGCCCGCCCCGCCCCGCGCACCCGTCGAGTACGCTGTGGCGCTCGACGCCGCCCCCGCGTACGAGTAGTACACCGTCGCCGCGCAGCTCGTCACGTGCGACGCCGTATCCCACGTCCCGGAGCCCGCGCTGACCTCCACAGTGGCCGAGCCCGTCCCCGCGCCCGACGTCACCGCCGCCGTCGACGCAGAGCCCGCCGCGCCGTCGCTCGAGCAGCTCACGGTCACGTTCGCGTACGTTGGCTCCCTGCTCGACGCCCCCGTCGTGCTCCAGGACACTGCCGCCGAAACCGCCGTCGCCCCGCTCAACGAGACCGCCACCGACGGCGTCGCCACCGACTTGGCTGCGAGCGCGGGTCAGGGCCCCCAGCGAGGCGCCCCGCGGCTCTATTCCGACCCCGGGCTTGCGCACCGAACAGCGAGTCCACCGTCCCCGAGTTCGAGCTCGCCGTGGTCGCCGCCGCGCCTGGCGTGAAGGTCGGAGCCGCGCCCGTCACGGTTCCAGCGTTCGCCGTCAGCTTCGCGCCGCTGCACGCGATCTCGTACGAGGCGCTCATCTCGGGGAGCCCCGAGACCGTCACGTCGGCGCTCGTCGCCCCCGCCGCGATCGCGCCGCTCGCCAGCGAGCCCGTCCGCTACCCCGGCACTTTTGGCTCACCCACGCATTGCGTCGGAAATTTCAAGCATTGCGTGGGAATTTCAAGCATTGCGTCGGAAATGAAGCACTGCTCGAAATCTCCACGCAGTTTCAAGCAGTGCGCCAAGTTTCACGAAACTGCGTCGCTCGACGCACTCGAAGTTTGACGCACTGCGCCGCTCGACGCAGCTGGACGCAGTGTCCGACGCACTGCGCCGGCGTATACGTAGCTATAGCCAGCAGCGTGGCCGGTACCGGTCGACGGTCGTCGAGCTCGTTGCTATGGGCCTGAGCTCGACGCGGCTCGACTCGGCGAGCTCGCCGAGAGAGAGAGTCGGTCGTCAAGCTCGACGGGGCACGCGTACGCGTGGCGCCGGCGCCCCTAGGTCGTACCGTAGTACATGTGCGCATGCGCACACAGCTCAGCGCCCTCGTGGGGCCAATCCCGAGCCCGCGCGGCGCCCTCGTGTAGATGTGCGCACACTGTGAAACAGCTAGCGGCCTCGTGGCCGATCGTGCGCGGCGCCCTCGAGCTCATCTGCCCCAATCTGCCCCGCCTGCAACTTAGGCTGTAAGGGCTTTACACAATACGCAATGACCTGCAAGCGGCGTCGTCCCCCGCGCTAGTTGCCGAGAAAAGGAAAACTAACGTTTAACTGCAATCAGCTGCCGAACAGCAGGTAGTACTGCTGTCCTGCCTGCGGCATCGTCCGCCGCCTGCGCATGCCCAGCCGATCGCCAGCAGCCCGCCTCCGGCCCAGGCAGAATGCGCCCTCGCCGCACTCGCTGCGGAACGTCGCCGCGCTCGCTGCGCTGCGCGCATCAGGATAAGCGGGCTCCTAGCATAAAGAGAGAAGTGGAAGCAAGGGACGTCTGCGCACCGCAGCAAGGAGAGAGCAGGAGGCCCGTCCCCGCTTCCAGCATCCCTTGCCCGTGCCCGACGTCGAAGGCAGAGCGCTCGCTGCGCACGGAGAGGAATCTCAATCAAAAGAAGAGAGAACGCGCGCCAATAAACAGACCGCACCTGTCGCCGAGCGCCCACACCGAGATTGAGAGCGCCCGGAACGCGGTCGCCGCGACGGCGCAGCGCTCGCTGAGCTCGGAGCGTCAACCGAAAGAAGAGAAGAATGCGCGCCGGCAAACGACCGCACCTGCCGCACCTGCGCCCCAGCGGCCGCAAGCACAAGAACTCCGAGGCCGCGGCCGTCCAGAAGCCACGCGTCCGAGAACGGCACCCGCTCCGCTGCGCACGCGGCCGGCGTCACAAAAACATCAACGCGAGAGTAGCGGAAACAAGAGCGAGCACCTGGCCTGCGGGAGAAGACGCTAGGCGAACTGGATGGTGGTGCTCTGCTCGCGCGGGCCAGTCACCCCGTTCCCTGGACCGCCAGCGGAATGAGGGATTGGGGCAAAGGAGATGAAACGAAAAAGCACCTTGCTTCGCATCGGCAGCCGCCTTCTCCTTTCTGCGCGAGCCGACCAAAAGAAGGAACACTTGGCGGCGGCGGCCGGGCTAAGAATGCAGATCAAGGGCGCTTGAAGAGGCAAGAACGACGCGTACACGAGCGCTCTTCGCCACGAGCGGCGCCCGCCGCCCTGGGGCATCGCTCTGCGTTTGAAATCAGGCCGGCGACAGGCGGGGACGCGAGAGGATGCAAGTAGGCACCTTCGAACGTCGTTCGCGCTCGAGGCTCGTCAAGTTCGCGGCAGCTGTGCGGACTCCGTTTGACCTGTTTGAAATTGTGGAGTAAGGGAGACCAGGATGCGCTGCGGTGGAGAGCCCAGCGCCGACGCACCGAGATTGCATTGCGTCCCGTGCTGGAGGCCGCAGCCAGTTCTTGCCCTGCGTGCTCTTCAAAGTGCAAGGCCGCGGAATTCGGGGTACACAGCTGTTGGGCGAAAGCGGCAGCGACACCAACAGCGATATCGATCGAGGATGCTTGAGGACGCCCTTCGGCTCAGCTTTCCGAGGAAGCCTGAGCGGTCCCATGCTCCTTCGCAGCTCGCTCGGCCGCGGTGCCGAGCACGTTGGCGGAAGCTCGCAGATGCGGCGCGCGGCCTTTCGTTAGCTATAGCTAGGCGCATGTGGCCCGTGTTCTCGCAGCTGCATGTCTATGCCCTGGCGTGGCCGTGTTTCCGTGCGGCGCTGCGTTCACGGCCTGCCTTCCTCCCACAAACCGACGACGTGCGTCTATGCCGTGCCCTCCGCGTTCCACGCGTGACGTACAGCTCACTCGATTTCGCAGGGATCGCCGGCGGTGAGCCCCGTCGGCCAGTTGGTTGGCCCTGCGCCCAAGCCGAGCCAAGGTGCGGCGGCCGCCTGGCCGGGAACGGGGGACAGGCGAACTGCCGCACGCTTCTCGCTGTTGATCTCTCCTTCGTAGCGGGCGATGGAGTGCCGGCACGCCGCTGGCGGCGAGCGCGCCCTGCCGAGCGCGTCGCCATCGCCGGGGTGGGCCACCGGACCATAGCTTTGCGTCAGCGGCGCGCGAACGCATGTCTCACGATTCTTGCTTGCGTTCCAGGCGCTGGATCGCGCGCGCCGTCTCCAGGCTCCGAATTCTGGACCCCTCTTCCACAGCTTGGTGAGGCTCAGGCCTAGACGAGGTGAGTTGAGCGGTCTGTGTGCGTACGCGTCGCTGACAAGGCGCTCCTGTCGCGCAGGATGATCGAGTCCCGGGGCGATGGTCGGAGGGAGCGGAGGGCGGCAGCATGGATTGCACGGCGGGGCGTAGGATCGGCGGGCGGCGGCCCGGGGCGCACGCCCCGTGCAGCCCCGTGCAGCCCCGCCGGCTCCCGGCCCGCCCCGGCGCTGTCGCTTCGCCCGGCCCCGTCGCCGTCGCCCCGCCCCGCCCCGTCGCTTTCGCCCCGCCCGCAGAGACGGTGCGCCGTGCCGAGCGCCCTGCCCGGCACAGCCCGGCCTGCCTGCTGCTGACGCCCTCGCAGCTCTCGAGGATTTTGAATTTTCGAGGCGTCCCGCTGCCGCGGGAGAGGATCTTCGAGCGCCCCGCCGCCCCCGCCGCGCCGCACAACGACAAGCGCCCCGCGCCCGCCCTCGCGGCTGCCTGTGCACCCCGCGGCCGCAAGAGCCCTGCCGCCGCCGCGCCGAAGCGCCCTCGGAGTATGCCCTCCCCTCGCCCACGGCTCTCCCTCCCTCCCCCTCTCTCCCCCGCTTAACTTGCCTGGCGGGTTCAGCGAGACAGCGGTGGTGGCACAGCTCCCTCCGGCCAGGTGGAGACGCGGCGAGCGCGGCTCTCCGGGCAGGGTGGCGGCGCGGCTCACTGGGCGGGGCGGGGGCGCGGGGGCGGCGGCGCAGCTCGCGGGCGGGACGGAGGCTCGGCGGGCGGCGACGCGGCTCGCCGGACGGGGCGGAGGCGCGTCGGGCAGCGACTCGGCTTTCCGGGCAGGGCGGGGCTCAGCGGGTGGCGGCGCAGCTCGCGGGCGGGGCGGGGGCGCGGCGGCGGCGCCGCGGCTCGCGGGCGGGGCGGAGGCGCGGCGAGCGGAGGCGCGGCTCGCCGGGCAGGGCGGAGGCGTGGCGGGCGGAGGCGCGGCTCGCGGGCGGGGCGGAGGCGCGGCGGGCGGCGCCGCGGCTCGCGGGGCGGGCGGAGCGCGGCGGGCGGAGGCGCGGCCCGCCGGGCAGGTCGGAGGCGCTGCGGGCGGCGGCGCGGGTCGCCGGGCGGGGCGGGGCGCGGCGAGCGGCGCCGCGGCTCGCGGGGCGGGGCGGAAACGCGTCGGGCGGCGACGCGGCTCGTCGGACGGGGCGGGGGCTCAGGGTGGCGGCGCGGCTCGCGGGGCGGAGCGGAGGCGCGGCGGGCGGTGGCGCGGGTCGCCAGGCGGTGTAGTGCTCATGATGATCATGATCACTGATCATGATCATGAGGCCCAGCAAAGATCCCGGCCTTTTCACTGACTGGAGAAGCGTATCTAGGCTATATCAAAAACGCTAGAATTGATTTTGATAGTGGCAAGCGCTGAAAAGGTGCTTGTACCTCGCCAAGCAATAGTGGGCCCCAATTGCCAACACTTCATTTGTGCCAAGTTGCAGGGCAGCGCAGCCTCGGATCTGTCTTAAACCAACTTCATAATCAAATCCAGCGCCCTCGAGAACCCCAACAGCATGCTCGCGGGCGTATGCAATGTGGGCCCCGAGTTTCAATTTGGCTCGCAGTGAGGATCTGAGCACCCATGCATGCAGTGTTCATGATGATCATGAGAATTGATCATGAAGCCAGGAAAAGATCCCGGCCTTTTCACTGACTGGAGAAGCGTACCTGGACTATATCAAAGGCGCTAGATTTGATTTTAATAGTGGCAAGCGCTGAAAAGGTGCTGGTGCCTCGCCAAGCAATAGTGGGCCCCAATTGCCAACACTTCATTTGCAATTGTGCCAAGTTGCAGGGCAGCGCAGCCTCGGATCTGTCTTAAACCAACTTCATAATCAAATCCAGCGCCCTCGAGAACCCCCAACAGCATGCTCGCGGGCGTATGCAATATGGGCCCCGAGTTTCAATTTGGCTCGCAGTGAGGATCTGAGCACCCATGCATGCAGTGTTCATGATGATCATGAGAATTGATCATGAAGCCAGGAAAAGATCCCGGCCTTTTCACTGACTGGAGAAGCGTACCTGGACTATATCAAAGGCGCTAGATTTGATTTTAATAGTGGCAAGCGCTGAAAAGGTGCTGGTGCCTCGCCAAGCAATAGTGGGCCCCAATTGCCAACACTTCATTTGTGCCAAGTTGCAGGGCAGCGCAGCCTCGGATCTGTCTTCAACCGACTTCATAATCAAATCCAGCGCCCTCGAGAACCCCCAACAGCATGCTCGCGGGCGTATGCAATATGGGCCCCGAGTTTCAATTTGGCTCGCAGTGAGGATCTGAGCACCCATGCATGCAGTGTTCATGATGATCATGAGAATTGATCATGAAGCCAGGAAAAGATCCCGGCCTTTTCACTGACTGGAGAAGCGTACCTGGACTATATCAAAGGCGCTAGATTTGATTTTAATAGTGGCAAGCGCTGAAAAGGTGCTGGTGCCTCGCCAAGCAATAGTGGGCCCCAATTGCCAACACTTCATTTGTGCCAAGTTGCAGGGCAGCGCAGCCTCGGATCTGTTTAAATTGAATGACAAGAGATCATCACGCTCATGATCAGTGATCACGAATCGAAGCCGCGTCGCGCCACCGCGGCGCCCCGCGAGCCACGCCGCCGCCCGCCGCGCCTGCCGTCCTGTCCGCCTGCTGCGCCTCCGCCCCCCTGGCGAGCCGCGCCGCCGCCAGCCGCGCCTCCACCCCGTGCGGCGAGCCGGGCCGCAGCACGCTGCGCCTCCGCCCCGCCCCGCGAGCCGCGGCGCCGCCCGCCGCGCCTCCGCCCCGCCTGGCGAGCCGCGCCGCCGCCCGCCGCTCCCGCGCCCCGCCCGCCGAGCTTCGCCGCCGCCCGCCGCACCCTCGCCCCGCCCGGCGAGCTGCGCGCCGCCCGCCGCGCCGCCGCCCCTCCCGGCGAGCCGTGCCGCCGCCCGCCGCGCCTCCGCCCCGCCAGGTGAGCCGCGCCGCCGCCTGCTGAGCTTCCGCGACCCCCGGCGCTGTCCCCTGAGGACGGCGGGGCGGCGGGGCGCTCGAAGATCCTCTCCCGCGGCAGCGGGACGCCCCGAAAATTCAAAATCCTCGAGAGCTGCGAGGGCGTCAGCAGCAGGCAGGCCGGGCTGTGCCGGCAGGGCGCTCAGCACGGCGCACCGACTCTGCGGGCGGGGCGAAAGCGACGGGGCGGAGCGGGGCGAAGGCGCCGGGGCGGGCGAAGCGACGGCGCCGGGGCGGGCCGGGGCGGGCGGGCAGCCGGCGGCGCGCGAGGCGTGCGCCCCGGGCCGCCGCCCGCCGATCCTACGCCCCGCCGTGCAATCCATGCTGCCGCCCTCCGCTCCCTCCGACCATCGCCCCGGGACTCGATCATCCTGCGCGACAGGAGCGCCTTGTCAGCGACGCGTACGCACACAGACCGCTCAACTCACCTCGTCTAGGCCTGAGCCTCACCAAGCTGTGGAAGAGGGGTCCAGAATTCGGAGCCTGGAGACGGCGCGCGCGATCCAGCGCCTGGAACGCAAGCAAGAATCGTGAGACATGCGTTCGCGCGCCGCTGACGCAAAGCTATGGTCCGGTGGCCCACCCCCGGCGATGGCGACGCGCTCGGCAGGGCGCGCTCGCCGCCAGCGGCGTGCAGGCACTCCATCGCCCGCTACGAAGGAGAGATCAACAGCGAGAAGCGTGCGGCAGTTCGCCTGTCCCCCCGTTCCCGGCCAGGCGGCCGCCGCACCTTGGCTCGGCTTGGGCGCAGGGCCAACCAACTGGGCCGACGGGGCTCACCGCCGGCGATCCCTGCGAAATCGAGTGAGCTGTACGTCACGCGTGGAACGCGGAGGGCACGGCATAGACGCACGTCGTCGGTTTGTGGGAGGAAGGCAGGCCGTGAACGCGGCGCCGCACGGAAACACGGCCACGCCAGGGCATAGACATGCAGCTGCGAGAACACGGGCCACATGCGCCTAGCTATAGCTAACGAAAGGGCCGCGCGCCGCATCTGCGAGCTTCCGCCAACGTGCTCGGCACCGCGGCCGAGCGAGCTGCGAAGGAGCATGGGACCGCTCAGGCTTCCTCGGAAAGCTGAGCCGAAGGGCAACCTCAAGCATCCTCGATCGATATCGCTGTTGGTGTCGCTGCCGCTTTCGCCCAACAGCTGTGTACCCCGAATTCCGGCCTTGCACTTTGAAGAGCACGCAGGGCAAGAACTGGCTGCGGCCTCCAGCACGGGACGCAATGCAATCTCGGTGCGTCGGCGCTGGGCTCTCCACCGCAGCGCATCCTGGTCTCCCTTACTCCACAATTTCAAACAGGTCAAACGGAGTCCGCACAGCTGCCGCGAACTTGACGAGCCTCGAGCGCGAACGACGTTCGAAGGTGCCTACTTGCATCCTCTCGCGTCCCCGCCTGTCGCCGGCCTGATTTCAAAAGCAGAGCGCTGCCCCAGGGCGGCGGGCGCCCGCTCGTGGCGAAGAGCGCTCGTGTACGCGTCGTTCTTGCCTCTTCAAGCGCCCTTGATCTGCATTCTTAGCCCGGCCGCCGCCGCCAAGTGTTCCTTCTTTTGGTCGGCTCGCGCAAAAAGGAGAAGGCGGCTGCCGATGCGAAGCAAGGTGCTTTTTCGTTTCATCTCCTTTGCCCCAATCCCTCATTCCGCTGGCGGTCCAGGGAACGGGGTGACTGGCCCGCGCGAGCAGAGCACCACCATCCAGTTCGCCTAGCGTCTTCTCCCGCAGGCCAGGTGCTCGCTCTTGTTTCCGCTACTCTCGCGTTGATGTTTTTGTGACGCCGGCCGCGTGCGCAGCGGAGCGGGTGCCGTTCTCGGACGCGTGGCTTCTGGACGGCCGCGGCCTCGGAGTTCTTGTGCTTGCGGCCGCTGGGCGCAGGTGCGGCAGGTGCGGTCGTTTGCCGGCGCGCATTCTTCTCTTCTTTCGGTTGACGCTCCGAACGCAGCTTCGGCATCGCGGTCGAGGGATGCCGGACCGGCCCGGACGCGGCGCGAGCCGGCCTGCTGCTCACTCACCCTGCTGTGGTGCACAGCGGTCCGTTTGCCGGTCACCACTCGCTTATCTTCGTTCGATCCGCGCGCTGACCGTGATGCCGCAGCGCGGCGAGCGCCATCAACGCCTCCGCCCTTTTGGCCAGAGGAGGCGCTCTTCCAGTCCATGGTGTGGGCGCTCGGCCGCAGGTGCGGTCTGTTAATCGGCGCGCATTCTCTTTTCATTAGATTGACATTCCTCTCCGTGCGCAGCGAGCGCTCTGCCTTCGACGTCGGGCACGGGCAAGGGATGCTGGATGCGGAGGAAGCGGGACTGCTACCCTCTCCTCGGTGCGCAGACGTCCCCTTGCTTCCCACTTCTCTCTTTAAGCTAGGAGTCCGCTTATTCTGAGCGCAGCGAGCGCGGTGACTTGCCGCAGCGAGTGCGGCGAGGGCGCATTCTGCCTGTGCCGCCGGCGGACGATGCTGCAGGCAGGACAGCAGCACTTCCCGCTGTTCGGCAGCTGATTGCAGTTAGTTTTCGTTTTCTCGGCAACTAGCTAGCGCTCGGATTCGGGCTTCAGGGGCTGGTGCGTGTGATAGATTTCGGATCCCGGACAGCCTGTATACTTCCAGTTCATCATCTTTTTATGAACAGCGCATGCCACAGATTCACAATAGCTGGCCACGGGCCTGTCGCCGCTGTGGCCCGGCCGCGGCCCAGCGGCCAGAAGCGCGAGCAAACTAAGCATGCACGTACGTATATACTAGTACTGCGGTACTGGTACAGCCGCGCGCGCGCTGCAATCCGCCCGCGCACTCGGATCTGCCCCAGTGGATCCCGAGCGCGCGCGCTGCAATCATTGAATCCGCAATCCGCATGGGTTACGAGCTACTAGTACTAGCTATAGCGCCTGCTAGCGCTGCCAGGCCCTGAGGCTGCATCGCTCGACGCAGCCAGACGCAGTGGGAATTTGGCGCAGTCGCGGTGCTTCGAAGTTTCGGGCAGCTGCGTCGCACTGCGTGGGGTTTCAAGCGCTGCTTGAAACCCCGACGCATTTTCAAGCATTGCGTGAAATTTCGGAGCACTGCGTCGAAAAATGACTCAAATTTCGACGCAATGCGTGGGTGAGCCAAAAGTGCCGGGGTACGTCCGCGTCACGCCCGCCCCAGAGCAGCTCACCTCCAGCGCCCCGTACGTCGGCGCCACGCCGCTCCCGCTGTACCCCGCCGCCGACAGCGCCCAGGTCACGGGCACCGTCACCGACGTCGTCGACTCCGGGGTCGGCGTCCCCACCGCCACGCTCGCCACCGTCTTTGCGTCCACTGCGCCCCGCGCCCCCGCATCAGCCCCCGCCCCTGGCCCTCGCCCGCCCCGCCCCGCGCACCCGTCGAGTACGCTGTGGCGCTCGACGCCGCCCCCGCGTACGAGTAGTACACCGTCGCCGCGCAGCTCGTCACGTGCGACGCCGTATCCCACGTCCCGGAGCCCGCGCTGACCTCCACAGTGGCCGAGCCCGTCCCCGCGCCCGACGTCACCGCCGCCGTCGACGCAGAGCCCGCCGCGCCGTCGCTCGAGCAGCTCACGGTCACGTTCGCGTACGTTGGCTCCCTGCTCGACGCCCCCGTCGTGCTCCAGGACACTGCCGCCGAAACCGCCGTCGCCCCGCTCAACGAGACGGCCACCGACGGCGTCGCCACCGACTTGGCTGCGAGCGCGGGTCAGGGCCCCCAGCGAGGCGCCCCGCGGCTCTATTCCGACCCCGGGCGTGCGCACCGAACAGCGAGTCCACCGTCCCCGAGTTCGAGCTCGCCGTGGTCGCCGCCGCGCCTGGCGTGAAGGTCGGCGCCGCGCCCGTCACGGTTCCAGCGTTCGCCGTCAGCTTCGCGCCGCTGCACGTGATCTCGTACGAGGCGCTCATCTCGGGGAGCCCCGAGACCGTCACGTCGGCGCTCGTCGCCCCCGCCGCGATCGCGCCGCTCGCCAGCGAGCCCGTCCGCGTCACGCCCGCCCCAGAGCAGCTCACCTCCAGCGCCCCGTACGTCGGCGCCACGCCGCTCCCGCTGTACCCCGCCGCCGACAGCGCCCAGGTCACGGGCACCGTCACCGACGTCGTCGACTCCGGGGTCGGCGTCCCCACCGCCACGCTCGCCACCGTCTTTGCGTCCACTGCGCCCCGCGCCCCGCATCAGCCCCCGCCCCTGGCCCCTCGCCCGCCCCGCCCCGCGCACCCGTCGAGTACGCTGTGGCGCTCGACGCCGCCCCCGCGTACGAGTAGTACACCGTCGCCGCGCAGCTCGTCACGTGCGACGCCGTATCCCACGTCCCGGAGCCCGCGCTGACCTCCACAGTGGCCGAGCCCGTCCCCGCGCCCGACGTCACCGCCGCCGTCGACGCAGAGCCCGCCGCGCCGTCGCTCGAGCAGCTCACGGTCACGTTCGCGTACGTTGGCTCCCTGCTCGACGCCCCCGTCGTGCTCCAGGACACTGCCGCCGAAACCGCCGTCGCCCCGCTCAACGAGACGGCCACCGACGGCGTCGCCACCGACTTGGCTGCGAGCGCGGGTCAGGGCCCCCAGCGAGGCGCCCCGCGGCTCTATTCCGACCCCGGGCTTGCGCACCGAACAGCGAGTCCACCGTCTCCGAGTTCGAGCTCGCCGTGGTCGCCGCCGCGCCTGGCGTGAAGGTCGGCGCCGCGCCCGTCACGGTTCCAGCGTTCGCCGTCAGCTTCGCGCCGCTGCACGTGATCTCGTACGAGGCGCTCATCTCGGGGAGCCCCGAGACCGTCACGTCGGCGCTCGTCGCCCCCGCCGCGATCGCGCCGCTCGCCAGCGAGCCCGTCCGCGTCACGCCCGCCCCAGAGCAGCTCACCTCCAGCGCCCCGTACGTCGGCGCCACGCCGCTCCCGCTGTACCCCGCCGCCGACAGCGCCCAGGTCACGGGCACCGTCACCGACGTCGTCGACGCCGGGGTTGGCGTCCCCACCGCCACGCTCGCCACCGTCTTTGCGTCCACTGCGCCCCGCGCCCTCGCATCAGCCCCCGCCCCTGGCCCCTCGCCCGCCCCGCCCCGCGCACCCGTCGAGTACGCTGTGGCGCTCGACGCCGCCCCCGCGTACGAGTAGTACACCGTCGCCGCGCAGCTCGTCACGTGCGACGCCGTATCCCACGTCCCGGAGCCCGCGCTGACCTCCACAGTGGCCGAGCCCGTCCCCGCGCCCGACGTCACCGCCGCCGTCGACGCAGAGCCCGCCGCGCCGTCGCTCGAGCAGCTCACGGTCACGTTCGCGTACGTTGGCTCCCTGCTCGACGCCCCCGTCGTGCTCCAGGACACTGCCGCCAAAACCGCCGTCGCCCCGCTCAACGAGACGGCCACCGACGGCGTCGCCACCGACTTGGCTGCGAGCGCGGGTCAGGGCCCCCAGCGAGGCGCCCCGCGGCTCTATTCCGACCCCGGGCTTGCGCACCGAACAGCGAGTCCACCGTCCCCGAGTTCGAGCTCGCCGTGGTCGCCGCCGCGCCTGGCGTGAAGGTCGGCGCCGCGCCCGTCACGGTTCCAGCGTTCGCCGTCAGCTTCGCGCCGCTGCACGTGATCTCGTACGAGGCGCTCATCTCGGGGAGCCCCGAGACCGTCACGTCGGCGCTCGTCGCCCCCGCCGCGATCGCGCCGCTCGCCAGCGAGCCCGTCCGCGTCACGCCCGCCCCAGAGCAGCTCACCTCCAGCGCCCCGTACGTCGGCGCCACGCCGCTCCCGCTGTACCCCGCCGCCGACAGCGCCCAGGTCACGGGCACCGTCACCGACGTCGTCGACTCCGGGGTCGGCGTCCCCACCGCCACGCTCGCCACCGTCTTTGCGTCCACTGCGCCCCGCGCCCCCGCATCAGCCCCGCCCCTGGCCCCTCGCCCGCCCCGCCCCGCGCACCCGTCGAGTACGCTGTGGCGCTCGACGCCGCCCCCGCGTACGAGTAGTACACCGTCGCCGCGCAGCTCGTCACGTGCGACGCCGTATCCCACGTCCGGAGCCCGCGCTGACCTCCACAGTGGCCGAGCCCGTCCCCGCGCCCGACGTCACCGCCGCCGTCGACGCAGAGCCCGCCGCGCCGTCGCTCGAGCAGCTCACGGTCACGTTCGCGTACGTTGGCTCCCTGCTCGACGCCCCCGTCGTGCTCCAGGACACTGCCGCCAAAACCGCCGTCGCCCCGCTCAACGAGACGGCCACCGACGGCGTCGCCACCGACTTGGCTGCGAGCGCGGGTCAGGGCCCCAGCGAGGCGCCCCGCGGCTCTATTCCGACCCCGGGCTTGCGCACCGAACAGCGAGTCCACCGTCCCCGAGTTCGAGCTCGCCGTGGTCGCCGCGCGCCTGGCGTGAAGGTCGGCGCCGCGCCCGTCACGGTTCCAGCGTTCGCCGTCAGCTTCGCGCCGCTGCACGTGATCTCGTACGAGGCGCTCATCTCGGGGAGCCCGAGACCGTCACGTCGGCGCTCGTCGCCCCCGCCGCGATCGCGCCGCTCGCCAGCGAGCCCGTCCGCGTCACGCCCGCCCAGAGCAGCTCACCTCCAGCGCCCCGTACGTCGGCGCCACGCCGCTCCCGCTGTACCCCGCCGCCGACAGCGCCCAGGTCACGGGCACCGTCACCGACGTCGTCGACTCCGGGGTCGGCGTCCCCACCGCCACGCTCGCCACCGTCTTTGCGTCCACTGCGCCCCGCGCCCCGCATCAGCCCCCGCCCCTGGCCTCTCGCCCGCCCCGCCCGCGCACCCGTCGAGTACGCTGTGGCGCTCGACGCCGCCCCCGCGTACGAGTAGTACACCGTCGCCGCGCAGCTCGTCACGTGCGACGCCGTATCCCACGTCCCGGAGCCCGCGCTGACCTCCACAGTGGCCGAGCCCGTCCCCGCGCCCGACGTCACCGCCGCCGTCGACGCAGAGCCCGCCGCGCCGTCGCTCGAGCAGCTCACGGTCACGTTCGCGTACGTTGGCTCCCTGCTCGACGCCCCCGTCGTGCTCCAGGACACTGCCGCCGAAACCGCCGTCGCCCCGCTCAACGAGACCGCCACCGACGGCGTCGCCACCGACTTGGCTGCGCGCAGAGTGAAAAGGGCTCCGGGGCGTCACCAGTGGATCAAATGGCGGTCACAGACCGTACAAGGACTCTACAGTTACTGTTCCTGAAGAAGTAAGGGTTGACGAGGCTCCAGTTGTTGTCGTAACGGGAGAGCCTGTCGCGCTTCCCGAGAAGTAGACAAGAGACGCTGAGACACATATGAATATTCATATTTTAATCCCTCGGCGTTCCGCCTCAGGATTAAAATATGAATATTCATATGTGTGATTCGATGTTATATCAATAAAATCGATTAATTTATTTGAATTTTCACATGAATTTTCATATTTTTAAATGCATTTTCAATTAATTTAATCGATTTTATATCGATAAACTCGATTAATCGATATTGTATCTTAATTGTAGTTAATCGGAATTATATCTATAACTTCGATTAATCTTAATTGAATCCTAAATGAATCTAATCGGAATTATATCAATAAATTCGATTAAATCATGTTCTTTTCCTATTAAATCAATTAAATATTTAACTTTGTTACCATAAGTGGTCTAAGTTGACTCACTTTTCATAAACATTTTGAACTCTTAGTCTCCTTGAATTTCTTAAGATGACTCAACTTAGTCAACTTAGTCAACTTTGTTACCATAATCAATCAGGGTGGACTCACTTTTAGATCAACTTTGAAATTTCAAGCAAAATCAACTTATATTTCAAAAGTGGATCTTCTAAGTGGACTCATAATGTTCACTTTGTGATACATTTAAGTTCTTATGCTTACTGTATATGGTCAGGGTTGACTAAGTGGGGGAGTTGACACATTTTTCAAAATCTTTTATAGAATATTCTTTGGATCTCAAAATTTCCTCTGAAATTTGAGTCAACTCAACCCACTTAGTCAACCTTAGCATTGAAATGGTCACATTTTTATATACATTTACTCCTTTTACGATTAATATGAATCAACCATGAGTCCACTTAGTATTAAATATTAATCAATGTAAATATAAACAAGGGGATTAAGAGGAATGCTTATTGAATATGGTCAGGGTGGACTCACTTTTTCATACAAATCGAATTCCCAAGTAAATTTGACTCTAAATTGTTAGGTGGATCTTCTAAGTGGACTCAAAATGTTCACTTTGTGATACTTGTTAGCTCAAATCCTTACTGTTTATGGTCAGGGTTGACTAAGTGGGGGGAGTTGACACATTTTTTCAAATCCTTTTTAGAAAACTTTAGGTCCCAAATATTTCCTGTGAAATTTGAGTCAACTCAACCCACTTAGTCAACCCTTGCATTGAATTCGTAACAAAATCCATATACTATTACTACTTTTACGATTAATATGAGTCAACCTTGAGTCCACTTAAATATAAATATAATATAATAGGGGGAATCTAGGGGAGATGCTGAGTGTTATTGTAAGGAAATCGAATAGTATTCGAAATACTTGACATTGCTTAATGTAGGGTGCATTCATATTTCGGCTACATCATACAGTAGAATTCTATTGTAACAAAAGCTACTGTAGAAAGAAAATCATTGTAGAAAGCTATTGTAGGAAAGGATATATTATATCCTTTTTTAACGATTGCCATTGTAATAAAAAAGGTAAATCACCCTGATCACCATAATAGAAACTCATCAAAACGGGAATCTATCATGTTTATGTCTCTCAGTCTTCTCAAATGTGAGGAAATTCATTGTTTTATCGATCTCATCTGCAACTGCTTGTGTTTTATGCTGAGCTTCTTTACCACAACTGAATATATCAATTGCTAACATGCCTTCATTGGAATAACAATGAGCTGTGCAATGGCTTTCATCTAATAGCAGAACCAATGCAAAACCAGGAGGTGATACTTTGCCATCAAATATTTCACAGTGTTTATGAACAATCCTAATACCTTGTCTCAATATAGCTTGTTCAAGGGTTCCCATAATCCAATTACCTAGGAAGCTAACATGCTCATGTCCTGTTGCAATAGCTGATTTAGCTTTGTAATCAAGCATAACATGAAAGCCTCTGTATTGAGTCTCCATTAAGAATACCTTAGAAAAATTAATTAAACCTAATCGAACCTAATGCAAACATCCCTATATTCCACTGTTATTGATGAAGTAGCCCTTTTCCTGTAAGCCTGAGAGTGCTTTTTGTTGCATTCCCTACACCCTGATCCCTTCACATGATTAAAGGGATAGGTAAGGATTACCTTATTACACTGCAAACATCTAACAGATACTTTCTCTTGAGCTTTGATGTAATGTGTCTCACTGTAATCGAATTTATCTTTACCATGGACTGACATAGCAGCATCAATAAACTTTTTTGTTTTACTATCCATACTCTATATATAACCAATATTCTTATGGAGCAGTATCCTGCCCAAAAATGGGGAAATATCGATTTGTCCCATAGTATTCAGCATAGGTATTCTGCTTTGCAATAAAATCGGTTCTCTCTGCAAACATCACACACTTGTAGATACCAAACTTGGTGGCTCTAACCAGAAACTGATAGTCTTCCAAACCGAAATTGACTCCATGATAAGCAATTCCAAAATTATCATATGGGGTGATCACTACTGCAAAGTTGGGAGTTCCACCTTCAACTTGACAAACAGCATAAACATCTGGTGGGATATCCACAACTACCTTGTAGTGGTCACCAATTTCAACAAGAGAGTCTACTACTGCTGTTTGTTCATTCACAACAATTGGGAATATCTTTATAATGTATGGGGCATTCATGCTGGGGACATAGGTTCGAATTCTTGTGTTGGGATCAATGGGATTGGGTTGATCATTCACAAATAGAGGCGCTCCAACAGCCCCACCAACCCTAAGACCATCACCAATATAAGCTCCCCCCGATTTGCAGTTAATAGCTCCCGACCTAGATTCAAAAGAATAAGTAGACAGAGGATCTCCATAGCTATCTGGGTCTCCATAATGAGCAGAAAAGTTTGCATTTGTGACAAGTAGCTTAGTTGTCTTAACTATTCCATTATTTTTATCACATCTGAGTTCCTGTAATCTCAGTTTATGGGTGGAACCAAAGGTGTTCATTGTAGGTTGGACCTCTGTCGATTGGAGACCCTCTACATCATCAAAGGTAGCATGCTGTAGAACATGGTTTGCTGGGGCAGCTAATGATAGCTGTGGTGTTATAATTCGCTCTATTGGTGTGGGTGCCTCTGCCATTTTACATTAAAGGGATATATCTTTTATGGGGTTGGGTCATCAATAATATCTGGTTCCGAATAAAACCCTGTAACTGAAAGAGTATCAGGAGTTACACCTCTAAGAGCTGATACAGCGGCTATATCTGTTCTCAAACCGATAAGAGTTATAGTATATAACCCAATATCTGTAACAAACAAGTCAAAGGTGAAATTATTATTATAAACACAGTAGCCATAACCGAAATGATTATATCCCTGAACATTGAAATAGTATTTATGACCTACTTGATTGTTGTTGGCTCTACAAAGGGAAAGCATTGCAGATGGAATCGCAAGACCTCTCAGTACTCTTTTGGTTCCTTCAATTAATTCCGAGTTTTCAAGAGTAACAGTATATCCAATGTAAAATTGAATTAATGGCTGCTGTGCGACAGGAGTATATAATCGAATTCGTTGGGGGTCTTCCACATTTTGCTCTAGAGTATCTGGGACATCATTATACGAAATGGAGGATGAGAGTTGACCTGACACTCTGCAACCACCCCCAATAAATGCTCCTCCTGATCTCACAGTAACAGCAGCAGTATTCTTGTCGAAATCTAGGGCTTTCAGGGCAACACTGTAAGCATCAGGACCTCCATTTGTAGGCTGGAAGAAGTTAGCATTGGTGACAAGAAGTCGAGTTGTTTTAACCACACCAGAATTCTTATCAGCTCTCAGCTCTTTAACTCGAATAATCGAATTCTTATCAAAGGAGTTACCATTGGAATTGGGTCTCTCTGTGGATTCTAAACCACGAACCTCATCATTAACTTCATGCTGGCGAAAATGCATTGCAGGGGATCCAAGGGAATATATTGGAAGTTGAACTCGATTATATTCACCCATTGCTTCTTTTACTAAGAAGAAAAGAAAAATAAACTGCAATCAAGCCAAAGTGATTAAATTCGATCCAAGGGATTGGTAGGCAACTGAAAGTGTTTGAAGGTTAGATGTCATTGCTTTGATGTTGTTATCACATTCAGTGTATTTAGCTACAGGGTCACCATATGCAGATTTGGCAAGGACATTAACCAAGAGGTTTTTATACTCATTTACAACTGGTGAGAGCTTATTGGTTTGCTGAATCGTCTTTTCAACTGTTTGTAATGCGTTTACAAGGGTGATTGTATCAAAAGAAAGCGCAACAGGCTCAGTAGAATAGGTGGTTCCACCAAGAGGATAGGTCGCCATTTATTATACTTTGACATTTTTAATTTGGTCTATTTGATCCTGTAGATCTTTGCATTTTTGGGACAACTCCTTCACAGCTTCAATGAGAACTGGAATTAAACCTGTGTATTCAAGAGATAGGTAGCCATCGTCTTTTTTAACATTAACTACCTCTGGTATTACCTTTTGAACATCTTGTGCAATTAAACCTAATTTAACTCCATCTTTTTCACTTCCAATTCGTTTAAAACTCACTCCTTCTAATTTCTCAATCGCTGAAAGAGCGCCGGTTATCTTTTTAATATCGGTTTTGTATCTTATGTCACTTCCTTGTGTTAAATAACCTCCAATCCACATCCATCCTCCATGATACATGTAACAAATATCAGTATCTTGTTCATTTCGGAATACAAGGGGAATATCTCCCCCTCCTTTCAAATATGTAGAAGTTTGGTTACCGAAATGGATACGATGGTATCCATCACTTGAACTAAACCAAGTCCCCACAGTTCCTGTTAAGATATTTGGTTTACTATAAACGTTATTCCAATGAATATAGCCGGTGTGACCGCCATAACTATGTCCAACCCAAATTTTCATGTAACTAATACCCATAATATGAACTCTTCCAATCTTTGGTCTAATCCGAATAGTGAGAAATCGATTTCCAAGATGTATTGGAACATTATTTAACCCACTGTGGTTATTATCAGGCGATGTGGCGTATGGTTGATAACTATTCACTGATGTAATAAAAACTTCATTCCCTTGTCTATTAACTCCCCAAATTTCAAAAAGTCGTGACGAAGTCCAAGGTAAATAAGTTAAAAATGCTGTTCCTGACAGGTATCCATCGGGTATATCGAAGTCCATCCAAGCGGTAGAAGTTTGGTCATCATATTGATCATTATAGACATATGAACCATAATTATAATATGGATCCCATGATGTCCCCCAATGATAGCTCCAACCCTGAGAACATCTATTAAACTCAATTGCTCCTACTGTTTTATCTGCTGTGTGAAACTTTGGGACATCATTACCGTTTATTTGGAGTTTGGTAGTAGCATTAATAGTGGGTGCTGTAATAGTGTTATTCACCCAAAAGTTACCATTGTTATAAGACTTTAAAATTGCTCCATCTGCTGAGTTTCTGAATTCAATTGAGACACCATCACCATTTGGTCTCCCTCGTATATATGTGCAATCGCCATTACCAAACCAAATTCGCTCGACTGCATCTGCTGATTTTAACCATGTATTAGTTGTCCATGTTGCGGTTTGTGGAAGGTCTGCGGCTGAATAAAATGACGGTTTGCTAAATATATTATCCCAAGAGATCATGCCCAATTCATTGTCGGTTGCTCTCTGTCTACTCCAACCGAAAACCCCCGTAAGATGGATTCTACCTTTTCGACCTTGAACATATATTTTTGTGTAAAACTCACAGTTAATAGAGATGAAAAGTATACTGGATTGTGTTCCATCATGTACTGATGCTTGAATACCTTGATAAACATTTAAACGCCGAAGGAAATGTTGATTACCATTAGCTGTTTGACCATAGATGTCAAAATATCTACAATTAGACCAACACATGGTTTGAATATAAAACGTTTTCATTCCTGTGGGGACATTCCACCTCATCCAACAAGCGCTACAATCTTCATCATTTTGTGGTGTTGTATAACATCCTGTTTGTCCGGTTCTTGGTGTCCATCCTAAGTTCCAATTATTTGCGCTTCTATCTGTCGAAACCACATCTAATTGGTCGAAATCGTAACCTTTTGGTATTGTGGTTCCACCAATTTGTAAAGTGGTAGCATTCACAGTTCCTGTTACAGTTCCACCTGTAAGAGGTAAATAATTCCCAAGAGCTGCTGTTAATTCGGTATCTGTTACAACATCTGTAAGAGCTAATTGTAATTCTGTATTTGTTACATAATCTTTGTTTTCTAAATAATCATCTGTAACAACACCAGAGAGGGTCTCATTGTGTAAGTTTTTTGCTGCCATCCTCTGATTGACTTCTAAGGCTCCTCCTGCTAATGTTTTAATCCAGGACATTTCGCATTTCCCATAGTTATCTGATGGTTGCCCCGCAAGTGGGACATAATTGAATTTGGATCGACTGAATATTATTTTAGGTCTGGAGCCATCAGTTGCACTGACATCTGTTACATTTACTTGCATAATGGCATCCTTGTCATCATATGCTGCTGGATCAGATGGGAGAGGTGGTAATCCTGATGTCAATGGGATGTCCTCATTATAATAACTTGTTAAGAAGATGCCTGGATTGGTATCAATCACCCCAACACCACCTGCTGAAATCATTTGGATTCTTGTTGGTTGTTTGATGTATAATTCACCTTCCATTGTGGTCCCTGCATCAATGCCTTTTCGATTGACATAATAATCATTTAGTTGTAGCCTTTCAGGTATGGTATTACTCTGGTAGAGACTCACACCATTTGTAAAGTCTGTCAAAATATTGCCTGATGATGCAAAAGTTGGTTGTTCATCTATTTGACTCCAAGGGTGTCTGTGGTTGCTATTGGTTATTGTTGAGTAATCATGAGTGTGTGAATCAGGTGGGAAGGTTAATGGAGGATTTGTGATATGCTCCCATAAATGAGTATGGGCGAAATCTGTGATCTGATCTTTGGTGTGAGTATGGGCAAAATCTGTGATCTGATCTTTGGTGTGAGTATGTGCGAAATCTGTTATTTGGTCTTTTGTGTGAGTATGGGCGAAATCTGTTATTTGGTCTTTTGTGTGAGTATGGGCGAAATCTGTTATTTGGTCTTTTGTGTGAGTATGGGCGAAATCTGTTATTTGGTCTTTTGTGTGAGTATGGGCGAAATCTGTTATTTGGTCTTTTGTGTGAGTATGGGCAAAATCTGTTATTTGGTCTTTTGTGTGAGTATGGGCAAAATCTGTAATCTGGGCTTTTGTGTGAGTGTGATTTTGAATCCAACCTTGAACCACATTAGAGGTTGGATGATGTGGTAAATTTGCATTGCTTGTAACTGTAAGGTAATCTATTACAGTATCAGGTGAGGTTATTTTTAATCCTCTGTAAATATTCAGAGTCTGGGTATGAGTGAATCCATATTTTTGTTGAATGTAATACCTCACAGCATTCTTTTCAGAAGTTGTCAAAGCCCTATTGAAAACAATCAACTCGGAAATACCACCATTCACAATATTACCAAATCCGAAATGATTGACAGTATTATCTGGTAGATAATTTGTTCCTACAAGTGTTTCAATATCTACTCCATTTAACCCGACTGTGTAGCTGCTGGAAGTAATTGTTTGGTCAGTGTAATACCATGTATTTATTAAAGAAGGAACCGTAATAACTGGGCGGGTTTGGGATGCTCCATTAATAGTGAACTGGTTCATTCCAATAGCAGTAGAAGATGTTGCCCATAATAACAATATCGTGATGGAAAGGCGCTTCTGTAAAGTCTCAAGTGAACTTGCATAGAAGAGGCAGTTGGATGATATTTTCCCACAAAGAAAATGTAAGCCCATTTGAGAAATCAATAGTTCTTGCAGCAGAGGTATATGCATAAAAAGTGCCTGTTGGGTTTGAAACACTAACTTGGTTGTTGATTTCGGGATTGGTGTAATAGGAACTGGCTCCGGAGATAAACAAGTCTGGAACAACTGAATTCGGGACTCTGCTTACTATAGTTGTATACATTGCTGATTGACCTGGTACTCCTGATGCCTTCCAAGCAAAAATGCAGTTCGAGATATTTGATGCTGGATCAAAGCTTGGTGGACATCATACCATTCTTCGTAAACCTGATTCATGGTATTGAAATTGCAAGAGCCAATTGTGAGGATTCCATTTACTTTCAAATTGCTGGTCTCTATATTGCTACTGTAAATATTACTATTAACTGTGAGGTTTCCTGTGATTGTCCCACCCACAAGAGGGAGATATTTGGATAGTTCTGCTGCAAGTTCAGCTTCTGTAATAAATTGATCAAGCATAGCAAGGGTTACAAAATTAACAAGGATTACTGCAGTAAGGTAATCCTCTGTGACCACTCTCGAAATGCTCTCATTGTGTATGTTTTTTGCAGCCATTCTTTGATTGGCTTCAAGAACCCACCATAATTCGTTTTGATCCATGCAAGCTCTGCCCTCCCATAGTTATCATTTGCAGTTCCCACTGTGGGAATGTAGGAATATTTATCTCGACTGAAAACTATCATTGGTCTTGAGCCATCTAAACTGCTTACATCTGCAACATGAACCTGTATAGCAGAGTTAAAGTTTGGTAGGTTGCTGGGTCTGTTGGGACTCTGAATGTATCTGTGGGAATGTCAGCCTCCATGTAGCTTGACACAAAGATATTTGGTATGGTTGCTCCTGGTTCAGGTGGTGGATTATAAGAGCCTGGTAATGTCCTAATATGAAGTGGTCCTCTCATAGCTGAATTTGCAAGTGTCCCATTCACATGTACATAGTGTTCATTCAAAAAGATTCTTTCTGGGACATTACAAGTCTGATAAAGAGAAACCCCCAAGTTATCAAGAGGCTCCACTTTTGCGAATTCTGGTTGGTCATTAATCTCATCCCAAGTGTGTTCATGTTTGATTGGTGGAAATTCTTCTGGTATTCCATCAATTTCTCCCCAATCATGCCTGTGATCCTCTGGTGGATACTTTTGAGGTTTGCCTAAGATCTCATCCCAATCATGATTGTGATCCTCTGGGGGATACTTTGCAGGTTTATTATTAATTTGTTCATAATCAGGAAAGAACTCCCAGATCTCAGGTCGAAATCCATCTGGTAACAATTCCTCATGGGGTTCATAAGGTTGCTCATAGTCAACAGCTGGTGGATCATGACCATCAGGTAAATACTCCTCATCAGGTTCATAGTTCTGCTCATACTCAAACTCTTGTGGATCTAAGCCATCTGGTAGTATCTCCTCCTCATTGGGGTCAAATTGATCATATTCATATTCTTGTGGGTCAAAACCATCTGGTAAATACTCTTCCTCATCTGGGACGAATTGATATTCATCAAGCTCTAATATATCGACTTCAGGAGGTAAATACTGCTCATCTATTTGCTTTCTGGGTTCAATTATAGGTTTATTGCGAACTTGCTCCCAACTCACAATATGCTGCCCAAAGGCTACATCTTCAGTTGCTGTGTACTCTCTGCCTGGTTGCTTTTTCGGTGTTAAATCCGGTGGATCCCATGGAAGAGGGAAGGGAACTGGGACAGGTCCATAATACTCAAAGATCTCTCTTATGGTCTTCTCACTTACAAGCTTCTCTCCATTTGCATACACATTGCTGCCATGGATATTTCGCCATTGCCTGGTTCGAATTCCAAGGTCTTTCACATTGCTATACAAAGGCAAAAGGTGCCTATCCATTTCAACAAGATCAGGATGTAAATGGATTGCTACTGGTTGACTGGGGCTACTGTTGATTGTAATTGATGGCTTTTTTTGATGGACATCTTTTGGAGTAAAGAACCCAAAAGGCTCATTCCTTGCAAAGTCATATGTAATATCCTTGGGGTAGACATCATTTGTGTAGGAGACCTGATTTGTGTTGGCAATGGACCCACTTGCAATACTTGGGGGACCTCAGCTTTTGCAGTGCTGCCTCATTGTAAATTCGCAAACCTGTGTTCTGTTTGCCCTGCTCATCTTGAACATTGAAAATCAATCGACCACTATCAAACTAGAAGGTATATCTGGGTGAGTGCCACTGGTTTTTAGTTTCCTAGGTCTCCTTCTTGTTGCTTTGATCTCTGCCACTTGGTTTGCTTTCACATTACCCAAGCTAAAAGCTACACTGACTTCCTCCTTATCTGGATCGGTTTGATTCACAGATAAAGCATGCTCCCTTGATTGAGTCTTGGATGAATTATCGGAACTGTGGTCAATCGAAACTGAACCCTTTACTTTAATATTATCAAAGTTCACATGCTTGGTGCTGCTTGCATTATCATCTTGAATGGTTTCTAGATTGGGTGGGTATTGAAGCTCATGGCTTTTACTATATGGATTTATAAAATTCCTGATAAGTAAAAGATGCCTCTCAAAGTAGTTCTCAGTTTGTCAGGGGGAGGTGCAAGGGCATTATCATAACCAGGCTGCTCAAAGAAATCGAAAATCGAACTGGCAGGAGAATAATCGATCTTGTGGATCTTGTGAGTGGAACTTCCACTGGTGGGATCATTGCAATAGGTTTGAATATAAGGCATCCTGATAAACCAGGTGAACCTAAACTGACAGCAAACGATTTACACAATATTTACCTAACTCAACTGCCCTTGATTTTCGCAAATCCTCGAAATATCATCGAAAATGCCCTTTTTAATACAAAATATGATGTGGGACCCTGGAGACTGCAATCAATTCAGTTACTGGTGAATCACTAATACAGGATTCCTTAAAGGACATTGTGATTACATCTTTGATACTCAGAATATGAAACCAAATTTATCACAAATGATAACAATTACAGCTTTCTGCCTTGTAAGATTGCTGCTAGGGCTACTTCTGCTGCTCCTACATATTTCTCTCCTGTAAGCATTGTTGATTTCAATCAGGGGGTATTTGTCTGTCTCATTGATGGTGCCATTTCGGGAAACAATAATCCCAGTGTGTGTGGTTACAGCCATGCAAAGAAGATTTACAGTGATGATGATGATATTATAGTAATAAGCATCTCTTGTGGTGAGGTGGACCCACATTTAGAGTCTGATTATGTGGGTTATGCTTATGAGACTGTGAACAGCTGGGGAATTCTCTCATGGATTGCCTCAACAGATGGAAGCCCATTGATTAACATGCTCATGGCTGCAAGTGAGCTTTCTGCCCTTGATAAGATGGAGGAGTTGTTACCCTACAACTATGATCAGGATTATGGAAGATACTATAGGCTATCAGTCCCTCTTCCAAATCACATTGTAAGCTCTCTGGATGACACATCTAAGATCCCAGATATGCTAGCATTCACTGAAACATACATAGCAGCAAACAATGATATGATTAATAAGCTTTGCAGTCTTCTAGTAGCAAACTATGAACTAAAGAACCCTACAAAGGCTTACATCTCATCCACTCTCACAGAGTCACCTCCTTTAGATGCTAATTGGTATCAGCTTGCAGATGATGCCTTTACTGCCTCATCCTCTGTGACAGGTAAAGAGCCTTTCATGGCAAGACCTTCAGCATTTGGCTGGGAAGCTGGAGCCTATGCTCCTGAACAAATATGGGAAACTCCACTGAATACCTTCAAGTTGCTTTTCCATATACTTTTGAACTCTCATCTGTGATTGCCTATGGATCAGGGGAAACAAATGCTTTTATTAAGACTTTCAATGTGGCAACATCCACTGATGGGATCAACTGGTCTTTTATTCGATCAGATGGGCAAAACAAAATATATGTCTGTGAGAACATTAACAATGCTCACAACTCTGGTGATGTGGCTCTATTGAGTGGATTTCCTCTCAGCATCAAGGATGCTTTTTACATAGGTTTCTCTCTCAGAATCAAATATATTCGCATTTATCCCCTTGTGTATGTGAATGCTCCCACAATGAGAGTTGATTTCACAGGTGCCTTTATTCGATAAACTCCAACTGAAACGAATTATCGATTCCATTCATATCAATCAGTTCACCAAAGTAATCTTTAAACTCAACTGTGAGTTCCCTTATCACCAGGTTTCTGTCATTGATTTGAATAAATTCTGCATGCTCACCACTATGGTAAACATAGCCACCTATATCCTTACTCAATTGCAATCTTAGGATAGCTCCCTGGTTTTGTGGTTGCGATTTCGGAATTATATTGTGTCTGCTGGCAAAGGGGGCAAGCTCTTTAATATGCATGTACAGATACTGCTCAGCATTCATATCAGACATCTTATTACTGGTGAAATAATACTGCAAGGGCTTTGAGGAGAGTCTGGGTCCTGAGAAGGTGATTCCCCATGCTGGGTGATCAGGTGTAATAGGTTTGCCATCATACTTTAACAGGTTCTCAGGTCGATAGGGTGATCCACAACAGGAGGAGTGCTATAATACCCATTGGTGTATTCAGTAGAACTTACACCCAAAAGCTTCCCTATTCTCTGGTTGCTTGCAATAAAACGAAACTCATGGTTACTGTAAAACTCCACTTTATAGGTAGTTGGGTTATAGAATATCTTGAACTCAAAAAGCTACTGTTTGCCTGCAATGGTTTGGAAGCTTGAATAGTTCAGCCCATAATTATAAGGGTGTGTTCCCCAAAATGACCCTGATTGATGTAGCCACTGGGAAGGGGATACACTTGTTGTGTGATCACTTGTTATATGAACCATCTTGGTAATTAAACTGAAACTGTTAGATGATCAGTTCCCACACTGTTATAGATGCTGTTTGGAATCTCTGCATATAGAACCCTTGCCATTCCTTGGTCTCTCTACTGGAGTTGTGAGGGTGACCCTGTAAGAGTTTTCATTTTGTCCTTGGCTTCTATCCCTGCTATCAATATTAACGAGCCGGTTCATTTTAATATATAAATATAGATAAAGAAGAATGCCTGTGGATTACATCGAGGTTAGCTCATTTAATACAATCTCTGGTGATGGTCCCACATCAAGCTTTGTGGCTAGACTCCCCAGTACTTATGAGAATGTGAGGGCTGTGAGACTGGTCTCAGCCGAATTTTATAACAGCATCCCTATGGGAGTGGTGAAACAAAGCAGGAGATATAACAGTTTGACAACACTTTTAGTATTTATTATTCTGAAGAGCTTGCGGGAGCTGGAACTACAGGAATTCCAACAACTCGCCCAGCTGCTGATTTTGAACAATGAAAACAATTCATTGTAAATCGCGAAACCCCCATCCAAACCACCAACAGCTGGTGAATGTTATAAATGAAAATTTAATGCAGAAATCCTAACCATCTGTTCGCTGCAAATGGGATGAGTCACTGAAACGAATTATATTCCACCGAAAAAAAGTTTTACCTGGCTTTCTCACTTGCTGTAAACCCAAACTGAAAACAATCCAAAAGCTGTTAAGTTCAGCTAGACTGCTTGGTCTTGATCCTGGAAGATATGGTAATTCCCCAATCAATCACAGGTTCTATGATGCTCTCACTGATGGAATCTTTACTGGACTCGAGTAAACGTATTATATCTTCATTTGAGCCTGAAAGACCAGGGACAGTGTTTTGTTTGTGAGAGTAAAGGAGCTGGGTGATCTGGTGCAATGTGGGGATGGTCTCTGACTGGTTACTTCCATAAAATAGTGGTCCCTGACAAAGATTATGGTGAGCATGTAGTTTACAATTCGACAGAGGCTCATCCACTTTACAAATACTATAATAAGAAGGTTGGATTATCCACTTTCTCGGTTGATATTGTGAATGCTGTTAATGAACCAATTGATTTGAGGGTCAACCTGTTCATCTTACCTTTGAAATTCGCTATGGTGATGAGCCAGCTGGGGACCCAGTTTATGAATACTATAAGATGAGAATGTCGCAGCTTCACCCTTCCTATCCAGTTATTACAAACTTCGCATAAATTAAGGATCATTGGTAGATTTTTTATGTTGCAGTATAATAAAAGGAGAATATAATGGATATCACTTCCACTCTTCAAAGACTTTCGCTGAAAGAAGCCCTAACAACCCCAGAGGAGGCGAAAGCCTTTTTCCTGGATAACTCCCTTATGCTTGGTCTCGAATCCAAGTCTAAGCCAGTTCTAGTTGTTGTGAATCCAGCAATACTTTCACAAATAATGTAGGAAATCGCATTTCCTTCAAGCTACCTCGCTACAATTTCTGTGGAAAACTCGAACTTGCTTTTGACCTTCCAGCTATCACTTTTGCTGGTGATACTGACCTAGTTCGCAATGGATACACTCGCCCAGTTGGTGCTTTAGTTCAGCGACTTGAAATTACCTATGGATCTTACACCTACCATATTCCATCTGATTTCCTTGCTCATTTCCCCCTGTCTATTATTCGGAGGATCAACTAGCTAAAAAGAAACGATCAATGGGCATGGTTCATGGCATCCCTGCTCATGGAACCAACCGACTTGGTGGCTCATTTTTCGTTTGAAATTCCAGTGCCTTGGCTAAATCACTACCTTCCCCTTTGGTGCTTATCTGGTGAAATGGTTGTTACTGTTTGGTTTAAGGATGCTGGAAAGGTTATGTTGAAACATCCTATGGTGGTCGTGGTCTTACTGTTGCAGCAGCTGATGTAGATTATTCAAAAGATGATGTCTTGGAACTGCCCCTGCTGAAACTGTTCTGGCAAATGTTGGTCAAAACATCACAGACTTTACTCTTTGGGCAACAACTCCTGAATTCAATTACTTCTCCTCGCCTTTATGCATGCTATTAATGTTTCTGATGAGCTTTTCGCTACTGTAATTGAAAAAGTTAAGACTACTGGCATGGCTATTCCTCCCTTGATATTGGATTTGTTGATGCTATTGCTTTCCCTGCTAAGGGCAATGCCCAACCCAATCGAATTAACCTCTCTCAAATCTCAGGGTCTTGTATATGCTCTGCTTGTTTCAGTTCGTGATAATGCAACTGTTGAAAATCCAATGGCTCCCACAGTGTTCTTAAGACCTATGCCAACTCCAAAAGACACATTACAACTGAAATAAATGGTCAGCGACTTTTTGCCACTGAGCCAATTTCCCTACTCAAAGGTGCTGAGCTAATTGCTGATGCCTTCAAATGCTCTAACATGGATAAGGTTGCTGATCGCTATGTCCTTTCAGGATTGCCTTTCTGCCTTGATGGAGAAAAGGCGATTCGAAAATTGCCCAGTCTGGTTATGTTGATTTAACAAATTCCTCCTCTTCTTCCTCACCCTCTACATGCCTTCAGATAAGGTAATCGATTAATGTTCGCGCTCTCATGCATAGCTTTAT
>QPMI01000240.1:0-45473 GCA_004431415.1 Cyanophora paradoxa | reverse complement strand
CGGGAGAAGCTAGCTATAGTGCTAGGGGGCTTCCGGACTCTCCAACAGATCAAGACCCCTGGTGCGCCACCCCTTCCAAAGGCCGCTACGTATACTAAAGCGCTCCGCGCGTATCGATATCTCTTAATTATTTTCAGCCTACTAAACCGACCAAACCCGGGATTACTAATTATTTTGGGTCTTAAATATTACCCGAATTACAGTAGTAGAAGCCCTGCCCTGATCTACCCTAGTACTACGGTACGGTACGTTACTCCGAGGCTCACAGAGTCAGTGATCATGACTGTCACGTTACCGTAGTATACGTACTCACTGAGTCACGTACCGCCGCTACTATAGGCCACTGAGCGGTTACTACCGCGTCCGACTCGGCGACGGTCGTTCGGAGAACTTCGGAGTAAGTTCGGACTCGTTCCGGCCAGTCGCTGACTCCCTACCCTAGAGTACATGTACATGAGTCCCGGTCCTCGACTCCCGGTCCCAGAGTCCCGGAGTCCCTAGCTGTCATGCACCGTGATGCACGTGCGCATGCACGCCGCTGCACGGTAGTATAGTACTACGGTCTGTGCACGTGTGACGGTACCGCCCGGTAACCGTTGAACCGCCCGGCCGTACCGGACCTACTTACTACCGGTACGGCGGTACCGGCCGTCACGGCGTACCGGTCCGACGCCGGACCGACTCGGCGACCGTCGGACGGTCCGGACTCCCGAGTCCGGACTCGAGCTCCCGATCCGGACTCCGGACTCCGGAGTCCGGACCGTCCGACGGTACCGCCCGACCCCCGTCGCCGCGGGCCGTCGCGATCGGCGCCGCGGACTCCGGCCGATCGCGAGCCGCGCGCGGGACATCGTCGCATCGATATCGATAATATGATTCGATATCCCGATTCCCGAGTCCCGACTCCCGACTCCCGAGTCCCGACTCTCGGCGAATCCCGATCATCGGATATCGCGATATCCGAGTCGATTCTCGCTTAGGAATCCGGTGATCGCTAACACCCGGACCCCGACCATAGTAATTAGTTCGGTCTCAAATTAGTTCGTTTTAGAGCGTCAGCGAATGAGGCGGGGAGGTAAACGCTGTACTCCTACGGTATTTTCTTAGCGCCATTTTATTAGTGCGGTCTCAAATTAGTGCGTTTTCACGGCAAAAAAAACGCACTAATTTGGTACCGAACTAATATTATGCGCGAACTAATATTCTGTTACACGGTATATATATATAACACTGAGGACCGTGGGCCCGGGAATCAATGGGCCCGGGATGATACTGGTACGGTTTCATCATGGAGTCATGTACTGTAATTCGGGTAATATTTAAGACCCCAAAATAATTAGTAATCCCGGGGTTTGGTCGGTTTAGTAGGCTGAAAATAATTAAGAGTTGGCCGCGCGGAGCGCTTTAGTAGCGGCCTTTAATTTGGAAGGGGGTGGGCGCGCCCGGCGGCCAGGGGGTCTTGCATGATCTGTTGGAGAGTCCGGAAGCCCCCTCGCACTATAGCTAGCTTCTCCCGCAATGCATCTTTGGCTGCGCGGGCGGGATACGTACCCCCCTCGCACCTCGGTTTAGTATACGATAAAACTTTAGTAGTCAGGCCTCAAAACTTTGGTACTATAAAGATCCAGTATACTAAATATTTCCCGACTTACAGTAAATGATGTAATTATAAGATCCCTCAAAATTAAAGGGATCCGGACTCCGGGAGTTTAAACTTTAAATAGTATCTCTGCAGATGTCGTCTATGCTATTGGGCGGCTAGTATCAATGCCTGGGTAAGTACCACGGTACCTGGTTACACTAAATTGACAGCCCGTTAATTAACAGGTTATAAAATCTGGCCCTCCATTCGGCGAAATAACAGAGCCCCAAATTAACAGATTATGCAAATTTAGGATTGTATGGGGCAGTAATGTTGGGGGTAGATTGTATAAGACGACTGAACAGCAGCGAATTAGCAGAGTCCCAAATTAACAGCTAGACTATGTCAAAATTTCGGTCTGTTAATTCAAGGATTTGGGACTCTGTTAATTAAGTGAGTCCAGTATTTAAGTGTTGCGCGGTAGAGTCCGGGACTCCGGGTACCGTAGTACTACGGTAGTAGAACCACAATTTCGGCGCATTTTTCAGGTTTTGCCGAAATAAAGTGACGCCGGACATTTCTCGTTTTACAGTACACGGGGCCAGTCACGGGCAACCTTGAACCTAGCGGCGCTCAGCGGCTAGCGCTGCCAAGCAAATTGCCCGTAGCAATCAACTGTGCCATTGGTTCAATGCGCTCTTTTTTTGTTTTCGATTTTGTTTTTAAAAAAGGACCGCGCGCGCCGCCGCCGCCGCGGCGCGCGCCGCGGCCGGCGCGCGCGCCGCGCGAGTCCGAGTCGACTGATGTGACTCGACTCGGCGTCGAGTCGACTAGTCGGCGAGTCGACGGCGACTCCCCGGCCGCGGGCGGCCGGGCCCGACTCGGCGAGTCGCCGTCGTCGACTCGCCGACTCGCGAGTCGCGATCGACGCCGATATCGATCGGACCGCGCGCGACTTGTGGATCACTGGGATACTGGTATGCAATTGGGCAACGGATCATCGATTCATCGTGCGCAGTTGAATCGCGCAGCGAGCGTTTAACGGCTTGAACTTGCATTTGAACAAATTAACTAGTAATATTGAGCTGCAGCCTGCAGACTCAGTGCAGAGTCAGTGCAGACCCGGTGACCGACCGCGCGCCGCCGGCTGAAGGGCCGAGCAGGCGCACTACCTGGTAGCTAGTCTGAGCCTAGCCTAGCCTAGCCGCTGTGGCGCCCCGACCCTCAGGTCTGTACCCCTAACCCCTGTGCCCGTACCCCTCGGCCGCGCGGCAATTGCAGGCGTCTTCAAATTTCATTCGACGCGCGGCCGCCGAGACGAGCTAATATAATCGAACATAAGCCAGTCAAGGCCGGCGTCGGATCTGGAGCGCAGCCGAGGGCTCTCAGGGGCGGGCTCAGGCGACGAGGGCCTCCCCCCCGTCGACGGCGAGCTCGGCGCCCGTGACGAGCGCCGCCTCGGGCGACGCCAGCCACGCCGCCGCCCGCGCCACGTCCCCCGCCGACGGCGACGCCCGCAGCGGCGCCGCCCCTCGCGGTACTTCACTGCCCGGCCCGTGGGCGGGCGGGGCGGGGCGGGGCGGTCGGGCGGGCGAGGGTACCGGGGTGGGCGGCCTCCTCGGGGGCCCGCTCCGTGCGGCTCTCCAGAGTCGCGTACCCTCCACCCGTCCTGCGCCGGCGGCCTCAGCGGCCCGGGGCGGGGCGGGGCGGGCGCGGGGCGGGGCGGGGCGGGGCGGGCCGGGGACGAGGACGTTGACGCGGATGCGGTGCGCCCGAGCTCCTGCGCATGCGCCGCCGCCGCCGCCGCCCGTGAGGCGGGGCCGGGGCCGGGGGCCGGGGGCGGGGCGGGGCGGGCCGCGGCGAGCATCTTCGCCATCGCGTGCGTCGCCGCCTGCGCGAGCCTCAGCGCCCCGCCCGGCCGCCCGGCCCTCCCCCGGGCCTTGGAGGCGGCGTAGGCGGCGGCGCCGGGGCGTTGAAGGAGCGCGTCCCGAGGGCGTCCCCCAGCACCACCACGCGCCCCCCCCGCGCCCGCAGGTGCGGCACCGCGTACCTGGCGAGGCGCGTCGGCTGGCGGGCGGGGCGGGGCGGGGGCGGGGCGGGGCGGGGGCGGGGCGGGCTTGATGGAGGCCCAGGTGCCCCGCAGGTTCGTGTCGACGACGGCGTCCCACCTGCGGCGGCGTGAGGGGCGGCGTGAGGGGCGGGCGCTGGGCGGGGCGGGGCGGGGCGGGGCGGGCTCGTCGGGGGCGATCTGCTCGACGGGGGCCCAGGTGCCGTAGACGCCGGCGCGCAGACGAGGGCGTCCAGGCCGCCCAGCCGCCCCGCCAGCTCGTTCACCGCCCGCTCCACCTCCGCCGGCTTCGACACTGCCGCCCCGTCGCCCCGCGGCCCCGGCCCCGGCCCGGCGCGCGCGTCGGACTCGAGCGCGCGCGCGCGCACCGTCCGGCGGCGGTGAAGACCTGCGCGCCGGCGAGCTCCTTCCTCACCGCCTCCAGGTCCTCCCCGGCCCGCGAGATCAGCCCCAGCTGCGCCGCGGCGAGACCGGGGATCGATATCGACATCCGGAGCGAAGCAGGCACAGCCCGAGGCGCGCGCGGCGGCCCGAGACGCGGGGCGCGGCGGGAGATCGCGCGGGCGCGCGGTCCGAATTCGGATCAGAGTCGCGCGGGCGCGCGACGAGCCTTGGCCTTCTTGTGGGCGAAGAGGTTCGCGGTGGCGCGCCCAATGCCGCTCGCTGCGCCCGTAATGATCACTGCTTGCGCTGCGGGACGCCGCCGTCAATTCGCAGTGCGCGAGGGTGCGGTCGGGCCTTAGACTAATGGCGCGGGCCGGCGGCACTCAATCTAGAAGCGGGAGGGAGAACGGGAACGCGAGGGAGAGCGGCACCAGAGCCGGCGGTCGCATCCTGAGACTCTTCCTAGCAGGTACGAGCGCACGGCGCGCACCGGCCATTTGCTCTCGGCGAAGAGTAGCAGAAGTGCGGGAGCGGCGGCAGCGTACCCGCGACCAGCTTCCCCCCCCCCCGATGCCGGCCTCCTCCTCGAAGCGGGCGAAGCGCGGGCGTGCCGAAGGTGCATTAATCTTGCGAGGTGAGTATCGCGTAGCGCAGCCTCTCAATCGCTCCGCTCGAGCGCAGCCAGCGAGGCGCAACCGGACGCCGGCGAGGATGCAGAGGAGGCGGAGCGCGCGGCCCCGAAGCGGAGGAAGTCGAAGGATCGCGCCGGTGCGCACGCTACGCCTGCGCGCCTCGAGCCGCGCGACCCCAACCGCAGCCGCATCCGCCGCAGCGACCCGATCCGCGTACTGGGAGCCAGCAGTGGCGGCGGGCGCAAAGCGGGCGCGAAGAGAATCCTCGCAGAGCGCCGGAACGAAGCAGAGCGGCGCGCGTACGGCGCGGCGTCAGAGAGCGCTTCCTGCGGACGCGGCGCCGGCGCCCGCGTCCGCGCCAGATCTAGACGAGCTGCCGGCCCGCGGCGGGAGGGGCGGCCGCGGGAGGCGCGCCGGTGCGCTCGCCGTCCGACTCCGCCGCGCGCCGTGACGCGACCGCAGGCCCCGCGACGCGATCGGCGTACTGGCCCCGCACCGGCGGAACCGCCGCGCCCCGCGGGCCGCGAGCGCGGGCGGCGGGAGGCGGCGGCTGGCCACGGGAAGCGACGCGCAGGAGGCGAGAGGGCGGAGGAGGCGGCGGAGGGGGCGGGGGCCGGCGCGCCGGGGCCGGCGGAGCAGCCTCCGGCGGCGATCGGCCCGCGGACGCGGGGCCGCAGCCGGCGCGCCGCCGCCTCGCCGCAGCCTTCACCTGGAGGCGCGCGGGAATCGCAGCCGCCCGTGAAGCCCTCTCACGTCAACCCCGCATGCGCAGGCAGCGGGTCGGCCGGCGGGGCCGCAGAGCTCGAGGAGGCCGGGGTGCGGGGCCGGCGGCGGGGCGGGCCGGGCCCGCCGCCGCCGCTGCCGCCGTTCGACCCGCCGAGCGTGCCCGCGAGCCCGATGCTGAGGCGCGCCCCGGCCCCGGCCCCCGCCCCGCCCGCCCCTTCGGTCCCTGAGGCGCGCCGGCAGGCCCGGGGAGGAGACGGCGCCGGGATGGGAGGCCCCCGCCTCGCCTCACGGCCTCATCCAGGTACCTCCCGCCCCGCCTGGCCCCGTACCCCCGCCCGGCCCGAGCGGGGTACCCCCAGGAGCGGATCTGGCGGGACCCGTACAAGACGCTCGTGGCGGCGCTGCTCCTCAACCGCACCCGCGGCGCCCAGGCACGCCCCGTTCCCCCCTGCCCACCCGTGTACCCCGGCCGACGGCTTGGGCGGGGCGGGGTACAGGTGCGGGCGGTGGTGTGGGCCCTGTTCGAGCGGTGGCCCACAGCCGCCGCGCTCGCCACCGCCGACGAGGCCCGCAGCCCTCTCTCTTGCCCCTGTACCCCCTTCGACTCGTTACCCCCCCTGACCGGGACGCAGGGGGCGCTGCGCGAGCTCGTCACCCCCCTCGGCCTCTACAACAAGCGCGCCAGGTACCCCACCCCCTGCGACCTGTACCCCCCGCGCTCCCGAGCGCGGTACCCCCCAGGACGCTGGTGCGGTTCGCGCGGGAGTTCCTCACGCTCCCCTGGACGGCCCCCTCCCAGCTCCACGGCGTCGGCAAGGCCCGTACCCCCGGCTCGCCCCCCCCCGGCTTCCGACGGGGGTACAGTACGCGGAGGACAGCTGGCGGATCTTCTGCCGCGGCGAGTGGCGCGAGGCGCGCCCCGAGGACCACATGCTCACCCACTACCACCGGTGCCCGTACCCCCCGCCCGGCCCCGTACCCCCGCCTTGGGGCTGACAGAGGGCGAGGTGGCTCTGGGAGACGCGCGGAGGGGGCGGGCAGCCCGGCGCCTCCGATCGGGAGGGGGGCGGCGGAGCCGGGCCGGAGGCGGGCGGGGGGTACGAGAGCGGGGCCTGAGGGGTGGCCCCGCAGGCCCCTCCCGCTCTTCTCTCGGCGCGGGCTTCTGTCTTCGGAACCAATTGCAAGCCGCTGCACCTGCGCACGCGGGCCGAGGGAGGCGAGGCAATCTTGAAAAGAATTGGTACAGGGTACACGGATGCAGACACGGGGTATGGGTGCGGTTCCCGAGGAAAAGAGAGAAGGGACCAAAGGGACTAACGGGAGACGAGGGATGGAAGAGGGGCCCAGGCCGGCGGGTCTGCGACGGCAGCGTCGGGCGGCGCGGCGGGCCCGCCCGTGGGGCTGCGGGGCGGCGCACCGGTCACTTGGGCGCGAGGGCCCCGCCTTGCGCCGCCGCTTGGCGCGGCCGCTTGGCGCGGCCTCGAGCTCGGCGTTGCGCCCGCGCAGCGCGGCGAGCTCCGCCTCGAGCGCCGCGACGCTGCCGCGCAGCTCCGCGACGCGCCCGCGCAGCTCCGCGACCTCCGCCTCGAGCCCCTCGCAGGCGGCTTCCCCGAAATCCAGCCGCCGCGCCGCCCCCTCCCCGGGCTCCTCCAGCGCCACCTGCCGCGCCGCGGATGAGCGCGCGCGCCGCGGGCGAGGCTGCGGGGCGGCGGCCGGCGGGGCACGCGCACGGGCGACGGGGCGGCGCTGCCCGCGGTGTCCGGGCTCGCTGCCGAGGCAGCCGAAGCGGAAGCGGAGCAGGCGTGGAGGCCCGACCCCTCGTCCTGGGCGAGGGTCAGGGGACAAGAGAGAGGGGCGGGCCGCAGCGCTCGTGAGCTCACGTCGGCCGGAGGGGCGTGAAGGGAGCGGAGATGGGCGAGGATGTCGTCGTCGGTTTGAACGTGCTCTGGCAGGCGCATGTCCGTGAGGGGGTTGCCGTCCAAGGCAAGATCGTACAGTTCCTCGAGCAGCCCGATCTCCGGCGGGAGCGTCATTAACGAGTTCTCGCGCGCGGCCAGAACCTGCAGGCAGACGAGCTGCCCGATCTCCGAGGGGAGGGCCGTCAGCTTGTTGCCATCCACGTGGAGCTCCTCCAGGGCGACGAGCTGCCCGATCTCCGGAGGAAGTGCTGTCAGCTGATTACAACTCACCTGCAGGTCTCTCAAACAGACTAGCTGCCCGATCTCCGGCGGCAGCGCCGTGAGGTGGTTGTTGCTCAATTCCAGAACTTGCAAGGCCGCTAGGCACCGATCTCCCGGGGAGGGCCGTCAGCCGGTTCATTTCAAGTTGCAGATTCTCCAGGCTGGAAAGCTCGCAAATTGCACGAGGCAGAGTTGTCAGTCGATTCCCGCTGACGTCCAGATTCCGCAGGCTTGCGAGCTGCGCGATCTCCGGCGGCAGCGCTGAATTCGAAAGTTCATTGTTGCCGATGTCAAGCTGCCGCAGCTTCGACAGCTTCAACAGTCCCTCGCTGGGAATGCTGGAGAGACAGTTGAAGTCGAGCACGAGCCATTCGATGTTCGCGGGACCCGCCTCCTCGATCTCAGCCGTTGGCCACGCGGTCCGATTTTGATTCTGTAAAGCAAGCTTCCTCTGCCTGGCGATCCACCCTGACATTGCGCTGCAGGACGCTTTTAAGGCGCGTAAAGGAACGCGCAAGCGCGGCTCGCCCATGCGCACCCGAATTCGGGCGCCGCAATTCAAACTTGTCCACGTTCGCGTCCGGGCGGGCTCCTGGCAGCGGCAGCAGGTCGAGAGGCTACAGGATACGACGGTGCACGCACACGCTCGCACACCGGAGCGGCAGCGGCGAAGATCAGATGTGCGGAGGCGACGGCAGCGTACCCGCGACAGGCTCCTCCCCCGGATGGCCTCCTCCTCGAAGCTTGAGCGGGCAAAGCGCGGGCGTGCCGAAGGTGCATTGCGAGGCGCAGATCGCGTAGCGCAGCCTCTGAATCGCCCCGCTCGAGCGCAGCCGGCGAGGCGGAACCGTACGCCGGCGAGGGTGGCGAGGAGGCGGAGCGCGCGCCTCTGAAGCGGAGGAAGCTGAAGGAGCGCGCCGGTGCGCACGCTACGCACGCGCGCCTCGAGCCGCGCGATCCCAACCGCATCCGCCGCAGCGACCCGATCCGCGTACTAGTACTGGGAGCCAGCAGCGGCGGCGGGCGCGAAGCGGACGCGAAGAGAATCTCTGCAGAGCGCCGGAACGAAGCAGAGCGGCGCGCGTACGGCGCGGCGTCAGAGAGCGCTTCCTGCGGACGCGGTGCCGGCGCCCGCGCCAGATCTAGACGAGCCGCCGGCCCGCCGGCGCGGCGGGAGGGGCGGCCGCGGGAGGCGCGCCGGTGCGCTCGCCGTCCGACTCCGCCGCGCGCCGTGACGCGACCGCAGGCCCCGCGACGCGATCGGCGTACTGGCCCAACACCGGCGCGGCCGCCGCCGCCCCGGGGCCGCGAGCGCCGGCGGCGGGAGGCGGCGGCGGGCCGCGGGAAGCGACGCGCAGGAGGAGAGGGAACGCGGAGGAGGCGGAGGGGGCGGGGGCCGGCGCGCCGGGGCCGGCGGAGCAGCCTCCGGCTGCGGTACCGGTCGGCCCGCGGACGCGGCGCCTCAGCATCGGGCTCGCGGGCACGCTCGGCGGGTCGAACGGCGGCAGCGGCGCGCGGCCCGCCCTGCCCCGCCGCCGGCTCCGCGCCCCGGCCTCCTCGCTGGCCCCGCCGGCCCCGAGCGGGTACCCCCCAGGAGCGGATCTGGCGGGACCCGTACAAGACGCTCGTGGCGCCGCTGCTCCTCAACCGCACCCGCGGCGTCCAGGCACGCCCCGTTCCCCCCTGCCCACCCGTGTACCCCGGCCGACGGCTTGGGCGGGGCGGGGTACAGGTGCGGGCGGTGGTGTGGGTCCTCTTCGAGCGGTGGCCCACAGCCGCCGCGCTCGCCACAGCCGACGAGGCCCGTACCTCTCCTTGTCCCTGTACCCCCCTTCGACCCGTACCCCCCTGACCGGGACGCAGGGGGCGCTGCGCGAGCTCGTCACCCCCCTCGGCCTCTACAACAAGCGCGCCAGGTACCCCACCCCCCGACCTGTACCCCCGCCCTCCCGAGCGCGGTACCCCCAGGACGCTGGTGCGGTTCGCGCGGGAGTTCCTCACGCTCCCCTGGACGGCCCCCTCCCAGCTCCACGGCGTCGGCAAGGCCCGTACCCCCGGCTCGCCCCCACCCCCCCGGCTTCCGACGGGGGTACAGTACGCGGAGGACAGCTGGCGGATCTTCTGCCGCGGCGAGTGGCGCGAGGCGCGCCCCGAGGACCACATGCTCACCACTACCACCGGTGCCCGTACCCCCGCCCGGCCCCGTACCCCCGCCCCGGGGCTGATGCGGGCCAGGTGGCTCTGGGAGACGCGCGGAGGGGCGGGCAGCCCGGCGCCTCCGATCGGGAGGGGGCGGCGGGGCCGGGCTGAGGCGGGCGGGGGAGCGAGAGCAGGGCCTGAGGGGCGGCCCCGGGCCCCTCCCGCTCGGCTCTCGGCGCGGGCTTCTGTCTTCGGAACCAATTGCAAGCCGCTGCACCTGCGCACGCGGGCCGAGGGCCGTGCAGGGTGGCGGGCCCCGGGGGGCGAGGCATTCTTGAAGAGAATTGGTACCGGGTCCACGGGTGCAGATACGGGGTACGGGTGTGGTTCCCGCGGAAAAGAGAGATGGGGTAGGATGGCGGGGTTAGAAAAGAGAGATGGGGTACGGGTAGAGATGCATATGGGCTCCGATTCGCTCAGCCCGGCCCGGCGGCCTTCAAGCTGGCGGCTCTCCCCGGCACCGCGTCCCGTGCAAGGACAAAGCGCCAGCCGCAGCAGATGCAGCACCGCGGCGAGCCGGGGACCCGGGGACAGCCGCAGCTCCTGCTAGCGCTTGCCCACCCGCTCTCGGGACCGGAGGCGGTTTCGGTCACAATGAAAACGAGGCATCTAGCTGCCAACTGCATAGTGCTCCGTCGGAGCGGGCAGCCTGACACCGGCAAGGCACGAACTGGAATAAGCACAAGCTCACGAAAGCGCCTGCTGCATACGCTCTGAAACCTGAAACGACTGGAGAATAAGCTGACTGACTGACTGCTGTACATCGCCCCGCGGGGCGGAGGATCGACTGCTGCTGCCTCACATACGCACTGCCTGCTGCAAAGGATCGAGGGGAAAAGGCGGCCTGGGGCGCGGGCCTCGGGGCGGGGGTCAGGCCTGGGCGCCGGCGGCGTCGGGGGGCCCCGCCTCGCGCGTCCTGCGCCGCACGGCGAGGCACTGCGCGGGGCGTCAGGGGCGTCAGGGGCGCGGGCCGGGGCGGGGCTGGGGGCGCGGGGTCCTCGCCTGGACGCGGACGCGCTTGCCGCCGACGCGCAGCGCCACGGCCGCGGCAGGCCCGCCTCGCCCCCGCCCTCGCCCTCAGCCCCGGCCTCGGCCTCGCCGGCGCGAGAGAGCGGCGGACGCCCGCGAGGCGGGCGAGCTCGGTGGCGAGGGAGCGCCGAGGCCGTCGCCGCCTCGAAGGCGCGGGCGAGGGCGGGGACGCTGCTCCGCCGCACGCCACGAGCTCCCGCAGGACCCCTCCGCCTCCCGCGGAACTCGCGCTCCAGCGCCCGCAGCAGGAACCACTTGACGGCACCTGCGCGCGCCGCCCCGGGTCGGCGGGGGGCGGGGAGCGCCCCCGCCCGCGCTGGCGCACCGCTCCTGCAGCCTGCGCCGCGTCAGGGCGGGCGGGGCGGGCGGGGCGGGGCGGGACGGGACGGGACGGGCCAGAGAGTCGGCGCGGAAGGCGGCGCGGAGCTCAGGCTCGCGCGCGCCCACCGCCGCCCGCAGGTCCGCCTTCATCCGCTCGCTCTTCTCCGCGCTTCCCCCGCCCCGCCCTCGGCGCCGGGCGGGGCGGGGCGGCACCCCTCGAAGACGTCGCGGGCGATGCCGGCGCCGCGGTACTTGAGAGGTGCCGCAGCAGCAGCAGCTTCAGCGTCCGCCGGTAGATCTCCCCCCGCCGCCTCTGTTCCGCGCCGCGTTGTTAGCGGCGGCCCGGCGCTTGTTGGGCGAGGAGCAGGCGGCTGGGGCGTCGCGGAGGGTGACGGGCGCTTTTAACACGGACGCCGGCGAAAAGCGGCGCAAAAGGCGTGCGCCATCGCTGGGCCAACTGCAGATTGCAGGAAGGCCGGTTGCGGAGCACGTCGTGCGACGGATGGCGCGGACAATCAACGCTCATGTGAAGAGAAAGAAGCTCTAGGGCGGTTTTCTAGCGGTGGGACCGCGAGGATAAACCGGAGAATAATCTTCGCGCTAGCTCGGCCGGGAGAACTCGGAGGAGGCCCATGCGCTCAAATGGATGGAGACAGCCATGGGGCGTGTGCGGGAGCGCGGTACAGGCCGAACCCACCGACGCTTTCATCTGACGAGCTAGACAAGCGTCAAACGAGTCCGGTTGGAGCTGCTGCTGAATTTCCAGCGATTGTTGGTGCGCTTCGGGCGGTGGCTGGGCTTCTGGCGGCTCCATCGTGTCTGACCTGTACCCGGCCGAGTTAGCCGGGGGGACAACAGGCGGGGGTAGAGGGCGGGGATGGTCGCAGCAAGCATGCGCATGCTGGCTGCCTGCGCATGCATGAGGCGCTCTGCGTGTACGCGCACGTGTACGTGGCGCGGCGCTTGCCTTCAACCGGCTTCGCGTTCCAAGTTCGAACTCGCGCACCGGTGCGCTCACGCGAATCGCTAGTCTTCGCGCATCGATATCAGCCAAGCGGTCGACATCAAGCGAGCCAGCTCGCCCGTCTCGCCTCGCGCGTCCCTTGAGCTTCCCCAGTCGACGCTGCGCGCTTCGTCGACATCTGACGCCGGAACGGCACAGCTCGGTCGGTTACCGTAACGTTAACGTTCGCTCGAACCTCGGACCATGTCGGCGCATCCCCTCGCCGCGCGCGCGGCCGCGGCGCCGGCCGCGCCTGACGCGGGGCGGCAGCCGCAAGGGGACGCGCACGGGGCGGCGGAGGGCGGGGGCCCCGGGGCCGGCTTCGTCATGATGGCCGCCCAGACCGGTCCGCCCCTCCTCCTCCCGCTGCTGCTGCTCCTCCTCCGACGCGTACGCGTACGGCGAGTGCCGCAGGCGGCCGTGTGCGAGCTCGGCCCGGCCGTCCTCACCGGCGCGGTCCCGGGCCTCCGCTGCGCGCCCCCCGACGCGGGCGCGGGCCGCGCGCAGGTGCCGGTGCCCGAGCGGGCGCCGGCCGTCGAGTGCCGCGACCTCCCCGTCCGCCCGCCGCCCGCCCCGCCCCCCACCGGCGCCCGGCCACGGCGCGCGGGGCGCAGTGTGCGGGAACGGCGGTGGAGATCGGCGAGGTGCGAATCGGTGCCCGCGCCCCCCCCCCCCCCCCCCCCCCCCCCCCCCCCCCCCCCCCCCCGGCTGCCCGCCCCGCGCCCTGACGCCCCCGCAGGCGACGCGAACGGCGACAAGTGCAGCGGCTGCTCGGAGGACTGCGCCGTCGTCGCCCCCGGTCGCCCGCCCGGGCCCCTCTGACTTGCCCAGCGTTGCCCGCCGACCTCTCGCAGTCTGCGGGACGGCTGCCTTGACGCGGGGAGGCTGGTGCGCCCCGCCTCGCCTCTGAAGCTCGAGCCCCCGCCCTCTCACCGCCCCGCTCCCGCCCAGCGACGCGGCGCGCTGAACGCACCGCCACTCGGGCTGCACCGCCGCTGCGCCCTCCGCCGGTCCGGCCTCCGCCCCCCCCGGCCCGCTCCACGGCGCGGCGCGGCGGCTGACGGGCGGGCGGCAGTGTGCGGGGACGGGCGCGGAGGCGCGAGGAGTGCGACCTCGGGCCCTCAACCGGCCCCCGCGCGCGCCCTCCGCGCCTCGCCCGCCCCGCCGTGCTGCCGGACCGCCTCTGAGGTGCGCGCCGCGCAGGCCAGAAGTGCACGGCCACTGCGAGACCCGACCGTCTGCGGCTGCAACTGCGCCGACGGCGCCGCCCCCGACGCGAGCCACGTCCGCCCGCCCCGCCCGCCCCGCGCTTCTTCGCGCCCCGACGCCCCCGCGCAGGCCGCCGCGCCCGGCCCCGCCTACGCTGCCGGCGGCGGCGTAGCCCCGGGCCCCGCGGAGGGCGCCGCCGCCCCCCCGCCGCCTCCGTCGGCGTCTTCAAGGTGCGCGGCCGCCGGCCCCGCGCCGGCCCCGCCCGCCGCGTCCACCCACGCGGCGGGTCGCAGAGCTCCGCGCACGCCGCCCTCGCCGCCGTCAGCCCCGTCGCCTCCCACGACCACCACGGCGACGGCGACGCGGTGCAGCGGGGGCGGGGCGGGGCGGGGCGGGGCGGGGCCGCCCCTGACTGCGCCGCCGCAGGCCGCCGGGGCCGCCGGGCCGCCGGCGCCACCGCGGGCTCGGGCCCCGCCGCGTCTGCCCCGGGCGCCGCTCTCTCTCTGCCAAGGGCTCGCCGGCCCGGCCCCCCCGGGGCCCCGCGGCCGCCTCCGAGGCCGCCGCCACCCCCGCCCCCGCCGCGGGGGCCGGGGCGGCGGAGGAGGCCGCGGACCCCTCCGGCGATCGCGAGGAGGCGGACGCGGCGGGGGATGCCGCCGAGGGGCTGTCCCCGGCCCCGAGGAGGACTCTGCCGACGAGGAGGACGACGAGGAGGAGGACGACGACGAGGCCGCCCCCCCGCCCCCTCCGGCGCCGAGTAGGCCGAGGAGGAGAAAGAGGAGGCGACGCCGGCGGGGGCCGCGGGCCCCGAGCTCGAGGAGGGCGCCCCTCCCCGCCCCGGGGCCCCCGGGCGGCCCCCGCCGGCTCGGTGGACCTGCTCGTGGCCGGCGCCCGCCGCCCCTCCCTCGAGGCCCTCCCCGCCTTCTCGGGGGCGCGGGCCCCGCGGGGGCCGAGGGGGACGCCGCCGGCTCCTACAGCCACCTCGAGTGCAGCGCCGGCGGTGCCCGCCCCCGCCCCGCCCCGCCCCGCCCCGCCCCCGCCCCCCGCGACGCCGGCGGGGCAGGGTTGCCGCGCCTCTGGCGCCCCGCGAGCGCGGGCGACGGCGACTTCGGCTACGGCGCCGCCGCGCGAGCGCCCGGGCGCCGGTCCGCCCCGGCCCGCCCTCTCCTCCGCCCCGCCCCGCGCCCCTCACGGCGCGGCGGGGGCGCTGCCGGCCCTCGCCGACGTCCCCCCCCCCCCCCGCCCCGCCGACGGGGGCGCAGGCGGCGCTCTTCCCCGCGAGCCTCCGCCTCGGGGCGGGCGCAGACCGTCGCCGAGGAGGGGGGGAGCCCGGGCCCGACGCTCCCCGCCCCCCCCACGCCCCCGCCCCCGACCCCGACCCCGACCCCGACGCGGGGCGGGCGGGGGCCCCGGGGCAGGGGTCGCGGAGGTCAGCTTCGAGCGGGCGAGCCTGCCGCTGGGCGAGGCCTTCGCCGCCGCGGTTCCCGCCGCCGCCCCGCTGAGCGCATCCGCCCCAGCGCCCGAGCAGGTCGGTCGCCGTGCGCGCCGCGGGGGCCGCCGAGGCCGTCGGCGCCGTCGCCCCGCCCAGCACGTCGACGTCCTCGGTGCCCCCGGCCCCCGGCGCCCCTCCCCCCTCCGACCCCGCGGCCGACCGCGACCGGGCGGGGCGCAGTGCCGGCGGCGGAGGTGAGCGTCGGGGAGGTGGCGGGGGAGCAGCGCGTGCCGGTCGCCCCCGCGCAGGTGCGGATCTCGCCGGAGCCGCAGGAGCTCTACGTCCAGATCCCCGAGGGGCCCTCCGTCGGTCCTCCCCCCCCCCGCCCCCCGCCCCCGCCCCGTCCCCGAGCCTCCAGCGGAGCCGGCCCCGACCCGACGGTCTCGAGCTCACCGCCGCCGGCGCCGGCGCCGCCGCCGCAGCGAACGTGCCGATGCAGCCGGTGCTCGTGAGCGTGCCGGAGTACCCCGTGCACGTCGACGCGCCGGCGGGCCCGATCCGCGTGGAGGTCCCGGCCCCGGCCGTCGACGTCAGCCTCCCGGCGCCCGCGTCGCCGTCCACCTGCCCAGGACCCCATCGCCATCACCATGCCGTGCGCCGCCGCCGCCGCCGCCGCGCCGCCGCCGCGCGCGCGACCGGCCTCCGGCGCGCGCGCCCCGGCGCCGCAGGGAGATCCCCGTCAGCGTGTCGATCCCCGGAGGTGGCGGTCGACGTCGACGCGCCGGCGACGCAGATCAGCGCGGCCGCGCCCCAGCAGACCGTCTTCATCGAGGCGCGCCCCCGGCCCGCGGCCCCCGGCCCGCGCCCTGACGCGTGGCGCCGCGGCCCGCCTGCACAGGCCTCGGAGGTGGCGGTGACGCTGGACGAGCCGGCGGCGCCCCTCGTCGTGCGCGTCGTGCGCGGGCAGCCGCCCCCAGCTCTGCCAGAACGAGATCCGCCCCCAGGTGCGCCCCCCGCCCGCCCCGCCCGCCCCGCCGGCCCCGGCGCTGAGCGGGCCCGGCAGCCGGAGGAGTGCGCGGCGCGGCGGCTGGAGGAGGCGCTGCAGGAGCTCTCCCTCGAGCTCGCCCGGAGGCCCTCGAGGGGGAGGCCGCCTGGGCCGCCTGGGGCGCCCTCGAGGAGCCCGAGCCGTGGCTCGCGGGGGAGGGGCCCGAGCTCGACGGGGAGCCCGGCGTCGCCGCCTGGATCTGACCCCGCCCCGCCGGCCTCCCGTCGGGTCGGATCGGATCCAAGCCCGCACCAATCCGAGCCTCGGAGCGGATCCCAGCGGGCGCACCGTGGCGCCCCCCGCCGCCCGGGTCGGATCGCTCTCAGAGAGACAGGAGTAGATGCAAAGCAGTCGTCATTGCTCGCGATCGACTCGGCGAGCGTTTTTGTTAATTTCGATGTGTACTGTGGCCGGGGCCAGCGCGTCCTCCGGTGCCTCTTTACTAGTTTAGTTTTGCCGCGCGCACTCGCGCCTGGCGCCGTCGCGGCTTGCAATTGCTGCCTGCGTCCTTCAATTCGAGGATGCGGCCCGGCGGAGCTGCTGATCATGATCATGAGCTCGAGCTGAATTTAAAGCCGAAGCCAATCAATATTGCAGTTGCGAATTACCGTCGGACTGCAGACTGCAGTGCAGTCTCGCAAAATCGAATAAAACATGAATCTAAAGCGTGCAGCCTCCGAGGCTCAGGCGCCCCGCCGGGGCTAGACATACTGTGATAGCTCCGATCCGATCCGATCGATATCGCGACCGACCGGCGGTGCCGCGCGCGCGCGCAAGAGGAGGACTTCGCGGACGCCGACCTCGCCGCCTGCTAGGCCCCGGCCCCCGCCGGCGGCCGCTCGGCTTTCCCGAGGCCGGGCCCGCCGGTCCGCTGCGGCCGCTTCGAAATTCGGGGATAGCCCCCAACATGTACACGTCGACACGCTGAAATTGAACAGGCGCCAGCGGATGACGGGCAAGCTGAAGGCCGCGCGGGGAATTCGAAGCGCTTGCCATCGCATTCTAAATTAAACAGAGCGATTGCAACGATCGCAAAAGGCTGCGAAAATGGAGGCCGGTGCTGCAGATTTCGAAAGCGACGTACGCGTAGACTGCGAAAATAGCGGCGAAAACGGCGCACTCTGGAGGGGCGCGCGCGCCCGGCTGCGGGCCGGCTACAGGGGCCGGCGGGGGCGCAGCGGGCTGCGTGGGCGCGGCGGAGGCGGAGGAGGGGCGCGGAGGGCGGCGGCGGCGGGCGGCCCGGCCTCCTCCGCGAGCAGCTCGACCTGCGCGGGGGCGCGCGGCGGTCAGGGCCCCGCGGCCGGCCCCGGCGGGCGGGGCGGGGGCGGGGCGGGGGCGGGCCTCGGGGTCGAGGCTCGCGAGGAGCGCCCCAGCGCGTCCCCCAGCGCCGCCCCCGCCCCCCCCCTCCTCGCGCAGCTTCTCGAGCAGGGGCGCCCGCAGCGCGCCCGCCGGCAGCAGCAGCAGCGCGCCCCGTCAGCCACAGCCGCCCCAGCACCCGCCGCCTGCCGACGGGACCTCGGAGGGCGCAGGCGCGACTCCGAAGCGGCGCGGGGCGCGCACGCGGCGGACTCGAGGGGCCGCCCCGCGAGCCGAAGCGGCGGACGAGCCACTCGACGACGTCGGCGGCTGCCAGCCGAGCACCTGCCGGGGCGACGCGTCAGAGGGTTCGGAAGCTCGAGCTTCAAGCTCATGAGTCATGACAAGGGCGCTGCATGAGGGTGCTGCGAGCTCAAGGGGAAGGGCGCGCCGATCGAGGGTCGGGAGCATGCGCAGCGGCCGCGGGCGGCGGCGGCGCGGTGGTGGTGCACGTGGCGGCGGCGGCGCCTCGTGGCGGGCGCGCCGGGAGCTCGAGCGCGAGCTCGAGCGGTCAACTGCAAGGGAAACCCCGGCGGGCGCCGGCTCCGGCCCCGCGGGCATGCGCAGCTCCCGCCCCCTGCAGCCTTCTTCCTCGCGATCTTCTTTCCGGCTCGCGATCGCGAGGCGTCGGCGTCGCCGCGGTCGTCGCTGGCGGGCGCGGCCGCAGGATCGATATCGTGACTCCGCCTCTTGGGCTCCTTCTTTCCCTTCTTCGCCGGCCGCTCTTCTGCATCTGGATCGTCATCGCGCGTTCTTCGCCGGCCACGCCTGCCGGGGGCGCCGGCGCCGGCGGCGCGGGCCCGCCTGCGGCCGCCCTCGCGATCGTCGTTTTGGCTGGCCGCCCCGGGCCCGGTCCCGGGCCCGCCCGCGTCGACGTCGACGTCGGCTCGCGGTGGAGGCTCGACCTCCGCGCCCCCCCGCGCATGCGGCTCGAGCTCCTCATCGCACTCTTCTGCATCGCGATCGTCTGGATCTCCGAGCTGCAAAAAGTCACTGCACGTCATCGCCCTGCAATCGGGGCTCGCGACCGCGCTCGGGCCGCGATCGATATCGGGGCCGAGCGCGAGCGTGGGTGGGGCGGGGGCGGGGCACCCCGAGGGCGCGGCGACGAAGCGACGGTGCGCCGCACGGCCGGCCCCGCCCCCCCACCTCCCCGTCCGGGGCCCCGCGAAGCGCCACGGCTCGCCCCTGTACCACCCCTCCCCCGCGTACTCTGCCCCCGGCCCGGCCGCTAAGCGCAGCCCGGAGCGCGCGACCGGCCGCGGGAGCGCGCGCACCCTCGGGGGGAAGTGGAGGAGGGGAGGAGGCCGTGGCGGCGGAGCCCGCGGGCCCGAACCAGGCGAGGATGCAGCGGTCGCGGAAGCGCATCGCCGCCTCCGCCGATGCCAGCGCGGGGAGAGGACCTGCGGGGCCCGGCCCGTGAGACAAGGCCGCGACGCACAGGGGCTCGACCCTATATGGCCTAAGCCTGGGCGCGGGCCGGGCGGCGCGCCTTCTCGTCCCCGAGGAGGAAGGCGGCGTATACGTAGAAGCGGCCCCGCCGCTCCCGCACCGACTCGGAGCGGCAGCCGGGGACCACCTTCGTTGCGATCAATTGCAGTGATCGAGCAAAGGTTCGAACGTCTTATAAAATTACCCGGCCACGCTTGAGCAGGTTGTTCCAGCGCCTCTAGATCTCTAGATCTTGATCCGCATTAATATTCAGAAATAGGATGCACGAAGAAATATCTCGTGCGAGAAAACATGTACACGCGCACCCGTGCACATGCCCTTGTCGACAGCCTTGTCGACGTCCTGAATTTCTGCGGATCCTTGCGCGAGGGGCGGGGGTCGCGATGGCGACCGATGGCGACCGTGATCAGACCCCCTCTGCGATCCGGTCCGATGCCATATGATGGTGGCTTGGCTCACCAGGCCTATAGCTAGGGCGGGCGGCTTCCTCGGGCTCGCCCTCCGGGCCCGGGTCCGAGTCCTCTTGGTCTGATTCGAATTCCGGATCCGATGATCGAGATCTTGCTCCGCACGTGCACGTGCACTCGCCGGCCCTGCAATCTGCAGCGTCATGATCACACGTTTGTGTGAGCGACATGAATGTGCATGTCAATGCATGTTTTGAAGTGGAATTCGAATGTACACGCAGAATATTGAGACTTTAGAATTCGAAGCGGTGTCGGAGTCGGCGGCCTCTTCATCCTCGCGATCGCCATCGTCCTCCTCGAGCTCGCGATCGAGCTCGTCCTCCTCGAGCTCGTCGATCCCGAATTCGCCCCGCAGATCTAGAGCTCGAGGCGCCTGCCGACTTTGCCGGCGCGTTTGCCAGTCTGAAGTGCACGTGGAGCCGGCGTTGAAATGTCGTTTCAAACACAGCCGGCGCGTGAACAAACAACGGGGCGCACGAGCTTCTGGTACTCCCCTCGGTTCCCGAGGAATTCGCAAATTGCTTCGCGGGGTTCGAGGCTGCTTCGATGTACCCGTTGAGCTTTCCGTCTTGCAGTCGACGAAGAACGGCTCGTTCTTGAAACCTGGAATCCGCGGTCGATTGAAATTATTCCGGAAATGCAAAGGACGGATTTTTTAAGAATACTATTCGAATTCCGAATTGTTTTATCCGATCAGAGGTGCCGGACGGGTCGAAATTGAGCTGAGCGTCCTGCGCGCGCTGCGGGAGGCGTACATGTGCCCTCGCGCTCGTCGAGCCGCTGCGGCAGAGGGTCGCGGAACTCGGTCGCGGAACGTCAACCGCGCCGCCTCCCGAGAAGAAGCGCAGAACGCATCGTCGATGTCACTGAGTCACGTGCACTCTCATCGCCTTGCGCATGACGATCTCGATCACCTGAGCATCCCAAGAAGATGCAGAAGAGAAGTCGAGACTCCGCCAGCAGAACTTTCCGCGCCACAAGCCTTCCTCGAAGCGGGAGACTCCGCGGAAGCCCGCGGCCGATGCCTCCCTGGCTCGACGTCGAACTCGAGGAATCCGCGCATTAAAAAATTTGAATTCGCCACTTTGTGCTTGCGAAAAAGCGAATAAGAAACTTTTGAAAGGACCTCTTGTAAGGCGGAGACTCGGCCGGAGTCCTCGTGTCGCTTTAGAAAAGCGAACTTCGGAAGACGTGATTGTGGATATCTTCGTGATCGATTGGATCGAGCTCGCCCCTCTGAAGGGCGGCATAAAACTCCTCCCCCTCGTATTCTGCGTTGATCCAAATTCAGTCGTAGCTATAGACTCTTTCCTTATGTATTCATAAATTCGCGTATTTCAAACGCACCAGAACGAGGGTAATTTAGAATACCATCTGAAAGACGAGGTGACCACCCAGTCCTAGCGTCGATGTGATCGCAAATGATAGCGAGGCGGTCCCGTTTCTTGATGGCGTCCTGTCCGCGATTTAGAGTAACCCAGATTCAGATACGTGAACACCGCTCACATCTTTTGCTGGAAGACCTGCAGTCGAAATCTGTGCGAAATTATCTCAAGCTTAAGGTAGCGATCCAATGCTAGATCGAGATCAACGTCGCACCTGGCGCCCGCGCCAGCGGAAGGTGCTGTAATACTTTTGACACTGCTTCCGGACTCCAATTACTCCACCAGGATCCCTCGGACTCGAACGATGTGGCCAGCTGTCTTGCGGGACGGTGCCGGATCCGGAGGCCTTGCGCGCCGACGGCGTGAGCGCGGTGTACATGTGCGACTGCCGCTGCGGGGCGCGCGGCCGGCGGCGTCCGACGGTCCCTCGCGGAGAGGAGGTCGAGCCCGCCGCCCGCCGCGCCCCGCCGCCCCGCCAGGGGCGCGAGCGGCGCGACGTTCGGGAGGGCGCCAGGCGCACTCCGCCACGAGCCGGGGGGGGAGGTCGCCGGGGCGGGGGGCCGGGGCGGGCGGGCGCCTGCAGCGCGCCCGCCGACGCGGCGCGGCCTCCGCGTCGGCGTCGCTGCAGCCGCGGGCGCGGCGAGGAGCCTAAGAGGTCTCCGGAGGGCCCCGCCCCGCACCACTCCGCCCGCAGCCGCAGAGCAGCGTCCCCCGGGGCCCGCCGGCGCGGGGCCCTCGGTTTTTTTTTGCAAAAATGGACGTCGCATTGATACAACACGGCACATGTATCAATGTTCTACGCGACGTGCCCTTCCGACCGGTCATCTATCTAGCCGAAGGTGCTAGCTAGGTGCCGGCCATGGTCGCTCAATATGGGAGGTTCGCCTGAGTGGGGGAGCCATGGTTTTCGGTGATGGCCGTAACCAGACCCGCGCGCCCACCCCTTGATCAACTCCTCCATCCCTCATGAGCCCTGGAAGTGAAATGTCTCGCAGTCCTCCGCCCTCCCTTGCCGCCGCTCCGCCCCCCCGCCCGTAAGAGTCTGCTAGACCCCTAAAAAAACGATTAGGACCCCGGTACAGTATTCCCGGACCGGGTCCGATTTAGGAGCTCGGTCGGCGTGCGTGCCGGGGGCGCCCTGCAAGCGTGACCAACGCTCTCAGCTAGTTCGATAATGCCCGGATCGCAACTCGCCGCGTCCCCGGGCGAGCGTGTGAGCTTCGGGCGGTCGGCAAGCGACCGGCACCTTCGGAGAGCCTCCGGAGCGGCGTGCCGGTCAGCAGGCGGCAGCAACGCCTCCAGAAGTGATAGTATAGCATACAAGATCTTTCTGGAATGCCGCGAGACACTCCCGCCTGCCGACCCGCACCGCCCCGCGTAGCGCCTGCCGCGTCGCGCAAGCCTCGTAGCGCGGGCGCCCAGCGAGCAGCAGCGGCATCTCCCTGCCTGCAGGACACTATTGGTGCGCTGGTTTAGGTCGCGGGCAACAGTCGGTCGCGCGCAACAGTGCCGCTGACGAACGCGCAGGCCGATCGCCTGTCAGGAGCCTCTCCCGCTAGCTACTGCACCTGTAGATGCCACGGGGAGCCTCTCGGCTGTCCTACCATGCGGGTTTGCGGTCCGCGCGTCGAGCGGCCAGCAGCAGCCGGGCGGCACGTTGGATTCGCCAGCCAACCTTCGGCCGGCGAGCTTTTCCGGCGTAGATAGCCTACAGCCGCCGAAACAGCGTCCCGGGCTCCTTTTGCAGGCGTCCGCGCGCCTCGTCGCTCACTGCCTCGGCGCACCTCGGACAACCGACAGCCGCGCGCCCAGGTGCGGCGCCGCCGTCGTTCCTCGCGCAGAAAAGGATGATTGGAGGATCGCGCATGCTTAGGGCTCGTCCTGAAGCTGTTTCGCACAGGTCGGCCGGCGGCGTGCGGATTGCTTGCACCGTCGAAGGCGGACGACGCACCGCGCACGCGCAACGCTCTGCAACATCTCTCCGGTTGATCCTGTTGCAGGCGAGCCGCGCCCGCTGCCGCGCTGCGCCGAGCACCGACCCCCGCCGCAGTTTCATGGTCGCGCGGCCGCACCCGTGCGCTCCCGCCCAATCGCTGCGCATAGCCGTGATCCTCGTCTCAGATGCTCGCGAAACGACCGCGCGGGAGCGGGTCCTCCGCCGCTCCTTCCCCCTCGCGGTGCTGGAGCTAAGCGGCGCCCCGTCGCGGCGCTCGCCCAGGTACGCGGGGACCTTAGGGAGGGAGAATCAACTTTCGGCCGACCACGTAGGCTTATAGAGGGCTTCAATACGAGTTTAAAAAGCATAGTCTCCGGTCCGGCAGATCACTTTTAGAGACGACTTCCTGGCACCGTTGCCGGGCCGCTGTGCCACGGGAATCGCTGCCGCGGGCGCGTTCTCTTATCCCGCGCATTAATCTGCATCTAACCTCAATCCTGGAACTCGCAGATCTCGCAGGCGAGCTCTCAACGCGAAACGGCTGAGGAGCTCCGGGCGTTTCGGGTGCGCGCTCGCCAGGGCGGCGATTCCTCCCAAAATTTTCTTAGCGGAGGCAGCTCCTCTGAGGGAGTAGAGTACGGGGAACCGCCTTTCGACCCCCTTCGATTCCGTGAGGAGCTTCCTTTGCGGATCTAGCGCCAGGGCCAGGGCGCCGCTCTTAAGCCCCATCAATCATCTTAAATGTCTCTTCAATGCGCTTCTCACATATTTTTGCCTCCCAGATTGTCGGGGATCGATCTGGCGCCCTCGTGGAGGCCGTGAAGGTCGGCGACGGCGTGCGCCGCCTCCAGGTCCGCGGGGACCTTAGGGGGGGGAGAATCAACTTTCGGCCGACCACGTAGGCTTATAGAGGGCTTCAATACGAGTTAAATGATCCTAGTATCGGGCCCGGCAGCTCACTTTTAGGGACGACTTCCTGGCACCGTTGCCGGCCGCTGGGCCACGGGAATCGCTGCCGCGGTTCCGCTCTCTTTCCCCGCGCACTAGCCTGCATCTAATCTCGAGTTCTGCTTGTTCAGATTTTGCAGGCGAGATCCCCACGCGAAACGGCTGAGGAGCTGCGCGCTTTTCTGGTGCGCGCTCGCCAGACCGCGGCGCCGCTCTTAAGCTCTTTGCATAATCTCAAATGACTCTTCAATGCGCGCTTCGACGTGCTTCTAGATCGCCCGGTTCTGAACGCCCCCGCCTGACCTTATTCTGACATTATTCTGACACTATCCCTAGAACGGACCTCCCGACCCGTCCCTGGCCACCGCAGGCGCGCCGGACCGCCGGACTTGTGCGGCCCGACGGCGACGGGTACGGGCAAGCGGTGCGTACCCCAACCGGGGGGTACATGATTTCTTAGTGACCTTCCTTCAGGTCCTCTTTTCTCGGCGCGGCGGCGGCGACGGACGGCTCCGCGCGGCTTCCCGTGCGCGTCTTGGCATGGCCAATCCACACGCCGAGCGCGGCGCCCGGCGCCGCAGCCAGCGAGGAGCGGGGCCCGAGATCTCGCCTGGAGAACCCTCTGGGCCGCCGCGCTCCTCTGCGCCTCCCTATTCCCGCGCGTGAGGATGCGCGGAGGTCGCTAGGATGATTCTTTGTCTAAATGTGCAGTAAAAATGCAGCGCGATGGTCGCTTTCGGCACAGCGGGCAGTTTTCGCACGGTCAGCGGCCCGGCTCGCTGAAGCGGGGTACGGGACGGCACCAGTACGGGGGATCAGCTCCGCGGCCGGCGCGGGGGCGGGCGGGGCGGGGCGGCGGGCCTCGAGGGGCGGGCGTCGGCACTGGACGGCGCCGGCGAGACGGAGGCGCTGCGGGCGGCGGATCAGCTCCGCGGCCGGCGCGGGGGCGGGCGGGGCGGGGCGGCGGGCCTCGAGGGCGGGCGTCGGCACTGGACGGCGCCGGCGAGACGGAGGCGCTGCGGGCGGCGGATCAGCTCCGCGGCCAGCGCGGGGGCGGCGGGGCGGGGCGGCGGGCCTCGAGGGCGGGCGTCGGGCGAGGGGCGCCGTCCGCGCGGCCGCCGCTCGCGGGCGCGGCCGCGCGGCGTTGGAGGCTGCGCCCCGGGAGGCAGCGGCAGAAGGCCACGACGGGAGAGGTGTTCATGTCTGCGCGGCGGCGGCGGACGCGGCGGCGTCAGCAGGCGCTCGGGCGGCCGCGCGTGCGGGGCGAGGCCCGGGGCGGCCGCACCGAGGTCCATGGATCGTAGGGCACGTCGCTGCTGCTGTAGAGAGCGAGCTCCGTACCGCCACGCTCGGGCGGGCTCTCTGCGCGCGGGCGGATCGAATCCTACACGCACGCGCTGCGCCGCCGGCGGGCTCACCGAAGTGCTGCGCGATGCCTCCGACGTTGCTGGGGCCCGCCGCGCTGCTGCTGCTGCTGGCGCTCGCGTGCTCCGCGCTGGGGTCCGCTGCGAGCGCTAGCGCGTGCGTGAGGCCGCGGCACGCGTGCGGCGCTGGAACGGGCGCCGCTCACGCAAGAACGATGCGCTCTGAGCCAGCATGAGGCACGGAAGCTCGATCTGGAGCGTGGAACTCGCTCCCGCTGCGTCTAAGTCAGGGCGGCGTGGCGGGAAGTCGACCGGGGGCCGTTCGCGGCCCGGACAAGCGCGCGTACGTGGCTCTGATACATTCTGAGATGTTCGAGATGCTTCTGGAGCGGCTGGGGCGCCCGCCGGCCCCGCTCCCTGGAAATCTGCGAAACCGTGCCGCACGGAATACTCGGCCCGGGTTCCTATTATGAGCAATTGTTGAAGTTGCAGCACGAACCGCTCGATTCGATTGCTTGCTGCTGGGGCCCTGCATCGGCGCCCGACTTCCGGCGCTTGTCCCACGTAGCTTTCGCCTGCGCTTGCCGACTGGGATCCTTCTGCTTCTCCTTGCGCTTCCCGGTCTTCTCTCCCATCTTCAAGGGCCTTGGCCGGCCTAGCTGCACGCTAGCTACGTGCTCGGCGGCGCGCGCCCGGCTTTGCTGTACCCTGTTTTTGGACTTGGCTAATCGTTTTTTTAGGGGTCTAGCAGACTCTTACGGCCTCCTCCTCACTCCGCCTCCTCCCTCCTCCTCACCTGCGCCCCAGGACCCCGATTAGACGGTGTCCCGTTTTGTCAAGGTGAAGAAGGTGGTAGGAGGAGGAGATGAGGAAGGAGAGGGAGTGAGCGGAGGCAGCAGTTTGGGGCGGGCAGCGGATGCGGGCAAGGCAGGGAGGGGTGCGGGGATAACAGAGTGGAGAGTTCGTGGGCACTGACAGGCGGCGCAGAGATCTGGGAGTGCGGAGGCGAGACGGGCCGCGAGGGGTCGGGAGGGGTCGACCGGGTTAGGGGGGGAGGGCGGAGCGAGGGGAGTGGCCGAAGCCATGGGGTTGGCCGAAGCCAGGGGGGTGGCCGAAGCCGATGGGGTGGCCGAAGCCAGGGGAGGGGCCGAAGCCGCTGGGGGGGCCGAGGCCTGGGTGGTGACTGGGGCCGGCTGGGGGTTTGGTGTGTGAGGGTTAGTTTGGGTCGGAGGGGGGGCCGTGGGGGGCCGAGGGGCGGCGTCTTGCGGGGTTTCGTTGTCGATCGGAAGAGTTGGCTGGGGCGGGGAGAGGGGGGGAGAGTCAGCTGTGTGCGGCGTCGTGAGTGGTTTATACACGCCGGGTGTAAAGAGGGACGTGATTGTGGGTTGTCCCATGGGTATCGGCACCGTTCGCGCTTTTTTGGTCCTGCGCTTGGGGGTCTTGCGGCCGGATGCCTTTCGTTTCGTCGTAGGGACGGGCGGGGCAGGTGCGGGGGCGGGAGGGGGAGGGATGACGGGGCACGGGCGTTTGGGTGCCGGAGCGAGGGGTGTATCGGCTGTCCGTTTGCGCGAGGCAGGCGACGGGCGTGGGCGTTTCGGGGAGAGGGCCAGGGGGGGCCCCGTAGCGGGGCGTTTGGAAGGTTGAGCAGTGTTCATAGGGCCCGCAGGTGAGGCGGGCAGGACAACATCGTCGGGGTTCTCGGGTGACGGTCGTGATAGGGGTACCACAGGTTGGAAGGTAGGGCAGGGGATGATCTCGGGGCGGGCAGGGCATTTTCCTTTTCTGGCGTCGGAGTGAGCTTGGAGGGCAGCTGCGGAGGGGAAGCGGGTGCCGCAGGTGCAAGAGAAATCAGAGGTCCCGGCGGCGGGTCCTGCGGCGGCGGCTGGGGAGGGAGGGGCCTGGGTGGGGGGCGGCAGGGAGTCGTGCAATTGTTTGGCGGAGATTCGCAAGGAGGACCCAAGGTTGGCCGTCCGAGCTCAATCCGCAGCAGAAGTTGGTGATGGAGATGGTGTCATGGAGGGAGGGGGCGGGGAGGATTGGGGGAGGAGGGGACCAGGCGGCTGCTCGGGAGGTGGGCGGTTGAGGCCTGCCCATTTGCGGTACCGGCGTTTGGTTCTGTCCGTAATGCCGTGACGGAACTCCCAAGCGTGATTGCGGGTGCAGCGGTCCCTCCAGATTGCACGCAGGTGTTGGTCGAGGAGCAGAGCTCGGTCTTTTTGGATTAGCGATGTGGTGGTCTTGTTGATGCCCAGGGCTGTGCAGAGGGCGGGCAATCCTGCTGGGGTACCCAGGCGCAGGAGGGCAGGGCAGGGAAGGGGAGCATGTCAGCCAGGGCTGGGCTAAGCTTTTCCATAGGGTGTCGGTGAGACCGGGGGGCGGAAAAGGGCTGGATTTGCATTGGGAGAGAGGAGGCGGATTGGAGGGGGAGGTGGGGTCAGGGGAGACGAGGCGGAGGAAGGGAAGAGTTCAAAGATAGTGTCGTCGTGTCCTAAGGGTTTGGGCGAATGGCGGAGAACCCGGGTGCGGAGGAAGGTCACGAGTGCGTCCTGGAAAGCTTGGAGGAGGAGATGAGCGGCGGGGCAAGTAAATATGTGAGCAAAGTCTTCGGGGGGGTGGGTTGTGGGTCGGGCGGTCCGGGGTCTGCGGCCCCCGGAGGGGAGGGGGGGGGGGAGGGGGGGTGGGGAGGGGAGGAGGGGGGGGAGACAGTGTCGTCCGGGATTGGGGCAGGGGTGGGAGAGAGGTGGCAGAAAGGGCAGTGGGCGGTGCCGTCAGGGAAGAGAGGGCCGTAGAGGTCGGGGTCGTGAAGGAGGCGGACGGTGAGGGAGGGGAGAGCTCCGAGAATGCATTGGAATCGGACCTTGCGGAGGTGGTCGCCTGTGGGGGTTCGGCGATCCGGCGGCTTATCGGATACGAGAGAGAGGGCCGGGGCAAGGGTGACGTGGGGGTTACTGAGGATGGCCCCCGCATTGCGAAGCTGGCGCCAGTCAAGGTATTGGGAGAGGGAGGCTTCGGCTAGGAAGTGAGAGCGGGGTCTCCTTCGACGCGGTACGCGTGGAGTCGGCCTCGGTATGGTTCGACTCCCGGGGCTGGGCGTGCGATGGCGGAGGTGGGAGGCCGACGCGGATGAGGAAGCATGTGAAACTGTGGGGACGAAGAGGAGGGCTGAGAGGGGGGCGTTAGGGGCCGATTTGGCAAGCTTGTCGACGGCGTCATTGTGGAGGTTGTCGGGGGTGTAAGCTGGGTTCGGGATGCGGTTCTTGGCCGGGGTCCTGGCCGTCTCTTTCTTTGCGGCTGCTTTAGATGTTTTGGCGGACCTTGGTTGCGGCTGGGTGGCGTCCCGGTGAGCAGCTTCAGCTAGAATGGTTGCCGCTTCAAGTGGAGTCACGTGGGACGGTCGGAAGAGGCGGCGCGCTGTTGCCGAGGCTTCGTTGCGAGCCAGGTCGGCGAGCTGGGAGGCGAGTTCTTGTGCGTAGCGAGCGCCGGGAGGGGGGGGGGGTGGCAGGCCCTGCGGGGCGGGGCGGGGGAGACACAAGCACAGTGGGGGAGCGCGGGAGGGCTGGGTGGTCGGGGGAGGATGGTGGGGAGTCTAGCGTAGGCAGGGTACCGCCGGTGGAGACTGGGGGCGGCGTGGCGGTTGGGTACGCCCCGGGAAGGTCGGTGGGGGTCTGAGGGCCGGGAGAGCGGGACTGCAGCATATCGGGTCAAGGGTGACGGACCCGTAACAGAGGCTGAGGGCTATATATTCGCGGTATTTGCGGAGCGCTGCAGCGTCGGTCTGAATGTAGGCGGGGGGCGGGGCAGGTCCGACGGGGTAAGTGCGGAGGAGCGACTGAGTAAGTCAGCTGTAAGGAGAAGGAGGGGACCGCAGGCCGTGCTGTTGGGGGGCTGGAGAACGGAGAGGGATGTCTCCGGACGTAGGTAGGTCCACCTGCAAAATTGGGGGAGGGGGGGAGACTCCGGAGTCGCGCTGATTCCAGGTGGCTGCCAGGTCTTGTGCAAAGGAGACAAGGTGGTCGGGGACTTCGAGGAGCCGTTGTGGAAGTAGAACGATCGCGTTTGAGGAAGGAGAACCAATAGATGCCAGTGACCCGGGGGCCCTGGGGTGCCAGGATCTTCGGGAGGGGGGGTCGGCAAGGGGTCGGTGGAATATGTTGGGTGGAGCGATAGGTAAGGATGGGAACGAGAACGAGGCGGGCTTTGAGAAGGCGTCCGTGAGGAAGGTATTGGTGCAGGGGGGGAGAGCGGCGCCGCGGGAGTCAAAGTGGGAGGCTGCGCATGCACTAGCGGGGTATGAGCTGGACGACAGGAAGTAGGCAGGGTGGGGCGAGGCCAGGGCGGCTTCGCGGGAGGAGAGCAGGTCAAGGAAAGCTTCCACTAGGGGGAGGCTGAGGGCGGCTTTCGGCCGGAGATGGATAAGGTCGCCTCGACGAATGGGTGGGTAACAGTGAGGGTCGGCTCTGGGGGCAGGTGGAAGGGGAGGCTGCGACACGAGGGTTTGCTCCGCGCAGTAATCATTGTCTGCAAACCGGAAGGCATTCCCCAGCCAGCTTTGCTCCGCCAGCGTCAGGGGGCGGGGGAGGGGGAATTCAGTCGGGTGGACGGGGGTTCGGCCTGGGGAGGCAGCTGGGCGGTCCTCGGGCGCCGGAGGGCGTGGGGGTGGGGAGTGGGCGTGGGGGGGGTGGGGGGTTGCGAGGAGGGGGAGGGGAGTTGAGAGACCGGGGGGGTGGGGGACGAGGGGGAGGGGGGGGCGGAAGGGAGGGGGGGTGGGGTCACATTTGCGTCGGACACGGCGGCGGGCTTTTGCGGCCGTGTGCTGGGGGGGGCGGGAGCTGGTGCGTGGGGTCGTGCGTCGCCGTTTTGTTGTGAGTGCCGGGCCGTTGGTCTGGATTGTCCCCAGGAGGACCTCAGGGTCCCGGAGGAGGAGGGCGGCCGCCCAACGTTCCCGGTAGATGGGGGCGTGGAGGGGGATGGGGCGGCCCCGTCCTTTGCCGTACAGATGGACTTCCTCGCCACGGCCAATGAACTCTGCGGCGTCTTCTCCCGTGTGGACATGTTTCCAGGCTTGGGTGGGGAAGGTGCTGGTGTCGTATTTCCAGGCCGCGGGGGTTCGAGGCTGCTTCGATGTACCCGTTGAGCTTTCCGTCTTGCAGGTCGACGAAGAACGGCTCGTTCTTGAAACCTGGAATCCGCGGTCGATTGAAATTATTCCGGAAATGCAAAGGACGGATTTTTTAAGAATACTATTCGAATTCCGGAATTGTTTTATCCGATCAGAGGTGCCGGACGGGTCGAAATTGAGCTGAGCGTCCTGCGCGCGCTGCGGGGAGGGCGTACATGTGCCCTCGCGCTCGTCGAGCCGCTGGCGGCAGAGGGTCGCGGAACTCGGTCGCGGAACGTCAACCGCGCCGCCTCCCGAGAAGAAGCGCAGAACGCATCGTCGATGTCACTGAGTCACGTGCACTCTCATCGCCTTGCGCATGACGATCTCGATCACCTGAGCATCCCAAGAAGATGCAGAAGAGAAGTCGAGACTCCGCCAGCAGAACTTTCCGCGCCACAAGCCTTCCTCGAAGCGGGAGACTCCGCGGAAGCCCGCGGCCGATGCCTCCCTGGCTCGACGTCGAACTCGAGGAATCCGCGCATTAAAAAATTTGAATTCGCCACTTTGTGCTTGCGAAAAAGCGAATAAGAAACTTTTGAAAGGACCTCTTGTAAGGCGGAGACTCGGCCGGAGTCCTCGTGTCGCTTTAGAAAAGCGAACTTCGGAAGACGTGATTGTGGATATCTTCGTGATCGATTGGATCGAGCTCGCCCCTCTGAAGGGCGGCATAAAACTCCTCCCCCTCGTATTCTGCGTTGATCCAAATTCAGTCGTAGCTATAGACTCTTTCCTTATGTATTCATAAATTCGCGTATTTCAAACGCACCAGAACGAGGGTAATTTAGAATACCATCTGAAAGACGAGGTGACCACCCAGTCCTAGCGTCGATGTGATCGCAAATGATAGCGAGGCGGTCCCGTTTCTTGATGGCGTCCTGTCCGCGATTTAGAGTAACCCAGATTCAGATACGTGAACACCGCTCACATCTTTTGCTGGAAGACCTGCAGTCGAAATCTGTGCGAAATTATCTCAAGCTAAGGTAGCGATCCAATGCTAGATCGAGATCAACGTCGCACCTGGCGCCCACGCCAGCGGAAGGTGCTGTAATACTTTTGACACTGCTTCCGGACTCCAATTACTCCACCAGGATCCCTCGGACTCGAACGATGTGGCCAGCTGTCTTGCGGGACGGTGCCGGATCCGGAGGCCTTGCGCGCCGACGGCGTGAGCGGCGGTGTACATGTGCGACTGCCGCTGGCGGGGCGCGCGGCCGGCGGCGTCCGACGGTCCCTCGCGGAGAGGAGGTCGAGCCCGCCGCCCGCCGCGCCCCGCCGCCCCGCCAGGGGCGCGAGCGGCGCGACGTTCGGGAGGGGCGCCAGGCGCACTCCGCCACGAGCCGGGGGGGAGGTCGCCGGGGCGGGGGGCCGGGGCGGGCGGGGCGCCTGCAGCGCGCCCGCCGACGCGGCGCGGCCTCCGGATCCGCGTCGGCGTCGCTGCAGCCGCGGGCGCGGCGAGGAGCCTAAGAGGTCTCCGGAGGGGCCCCGCCCCGCACCACTCCGCCCGCAGCCGCAGAGCAGCGTCCCCGGGGCCCGCCGGCGCGGGGGCCCTCGGGGCGGCCGGGCGGGGCGGGGGTCCGGGGGCGCACCAGGCCCCAGCCTGTGGACGACGAGGCGCCCGCCGCGCGCGTCGGCAGCGAGCCCCTCCGGTCCTCGTCCCGGCCCTCCACGACCTGCGCCCAACGCCGAATCACGCGCCGCCGGGGCGGGGCGGGCCGGGGCGGGGCGCGCGGTGCAGAGGTCGCGGAGGATCCCGGACGGAAGACGGGGGCGAGGAGGCCGGTGCGTGCGTCCTGGTCTGCCGCAGGGCCGGTGCGCCCCGTCCGCCGGAGGAGCCTGCGCGCCGGCCGGGGCAGCGACGGCGGCCCCGGGGAGGTCGAGGTGGGAAAAAAACGATGTACCCAGGCCATCGCGAAGGCCTGCGCGTACGGGAAACTGGCGATGCTAGCGCATCGTCCAGCAGCATAAACAGCCTCCCGGCACCAAACGGAGCTGGAGGACACCGCCCGAGCACACCGGAGCCGAAAACAAGGCTCGCGACGCAACGCCAACAACAAGATGCAATCCAAGCGGCGTCGCAGCTCGGCGGTGCAGAGGGAGTCGAACGATGTGGCGCCGCGCTCACTCTCGAGCCGAGCGACCACCAAGAAGCCAACGCCGCCCGCGACGGAACTCGAGCCGGGCGGCGACCGACCGAACAAGCTCCTTCTGCTTGCAGAAGCCCCCGTGCGATGCGCCCTTGCGAAGGGACATCACCCCGCCTCGCGCGTCGTTCGCGCCACCCGCCCGGGCCTCACGCCCGCCCCGCAGTTCTCAAATCACCACTCTTTCACTGCGTGGCGGGCGCGGGCGGCCGACGTTCGAACGACGTGCCCCCCGCGTTCGCTGCCGACGCTAAAGGCATGCCTCGCTCTGGCCGATGTCATGGGGCCTTACACCGTCGTCGTGCGGTTTGGCTATCCATGAATAAGCCCCCCCTCAATCCACACAGGAACCGATGTAACGGGGCCTTACACCGTCGTCGTGCGGTTTGGCTAGCCGTCCGGTCTCCCCCGCTGCGCCGATGCCACGGGGCCACACGCCGTCGTCGCGCGGCCCGGCTCTCCGAGGATAGGCAACCCGCGCGTCGATCCCCCGGGGCCGCAAGGCTCACCGGGGTAAGATGCCCCCCTGCTGTTCGCTCTCCGCCGCGCGCGCGCTCCCGCCCGCCCGCCCGCCGCCCGCCTCTCCACCTCGACCCTCTCATGCCACACCTTCCTCGCAGGAAACTGGGTCTCCGGCATGGCGTCTCCACTTTTGGTCTGTTTTCTTTTCTTTTCCTCGCCCTCCTCCCGCTGGCGGCTAGCTTTGCCCCGGTCCTCGGGCCCCTAGCTGAACCCTCCACCTGGGCTTCCCCTCCCTACGTCTACGCCTCTGAGATCCTCGGGCTCCTATCTAGTCCCAGCTGGGCCGCCTTGGCGACACTCATGGCGCTTAGCCTGTCCGTGGGAATCGGCGTCCGGGGCTATGTCCGACGACGCCGGCGCCTAGACGATGCCGCCGAGCCCGCCCCCCGCGAAGTCGAACCCGGACCCCCGGGCCTCCGCCGGGGCCCCCGATCGCCGCGCCTACTCCGCCCCCCTCGCCGTCCCGCCCCGCTGCTAGGCCCCACGCCCTGCCGCCGTCGCCGGCCCTGGCGGCCCCTGCCGAGGTCCGCCCGCCGACGCCTTCGCCGCTCCCGCCCCCGCTCTTGCCCTACACCCCGCCCGGCCCTCGCTGGTGCAACTCCTTGGCTCCCGCGCTCGCCCTTCTCCCCCTATCAGAGCCGACCCTCGCCTCGCCGGCCCCGGGCCTCGCGGAAGAGTCATCCGCGTCGCCTCCGTCGTTTCTTCAGCTCCCGGGCCCCCCCACCCCTACCGGCTGAGCTGCAGGTTTCTGCTGCGCCGCCCTCCCGCCCCGACCTCCCCCTACCTGGCCTCCGCCCTGCACAGTCCAATCGTGTACGCCCCCGTACCCTGCGCCCGCTGACGCCCCTGCCCGCGCGCCCTCCCTTCTCGACGGCGCGGGCACGTTGCAACGTTGCAGCCGCTCTTGCCCTCCGGAACAGCTGGCCCTCTTTACCCCCCCCAGCAGCTGTGAGGACGCGCCCGATGGCTCCGCAGGCCAGCTCCCTCGCCAGTTCTCCTGCCCCGCCCCGGGGTGTCCGCCTCACGGTCCGATTCGCGCTCTCGTCTGGCCGCTCCATTCCCCGACCCCGCCCGCCCCTCCTCGCCCGGCGCCTCAAGGGCCACGCCACCCGCCGCCGCCCAGCCCGAGAGCCCCGCCTCCAGCCCGCCCCTGAGCCGCGCCGACGCCCGTTAACGGCAGTCCCTGACCCCCCTTCCCCCTGTACGGCCTCCACTTCCCCCCGTTATGCCTTCCTGCACGGCTCGTGCCCTCCCCTGCCCCATATCACAACCCCCGAGCTACTCGCCCTCTCCGCCCTCTCTCTCCTCTCTCTTCTTTCCTTTCTCCTCGCCCTCTCACTACCCCCTTTCTCATCTCTCTTCCAGCTACCCCCCCGCCTCTCAGAGTACCCCCCACTTCACCCTTTGATTGCCCGGCTCTTACATAGAACTCTCCTTTCCCCCCCTTGGACCCCTCCGCAGTGTCCTTCGCGGAGTCGCCTCCTCTCTCGGCCCCCCCTGACCCCCCCCCTCTCCCCTTGTGGACTACCCCTAGGGCACCGCCCCCTCTCCCCGCCTCTCCCGCCTCTTTCTTCCCCCCTTCTATCAGGCCCCCGTCTTATCTTCAGCTCTCCCCCGCCTTCCTCGCCCTCCCCTCGCTGCTTCTCCTCCTGCTGTCTGCTCGCTTCCTTCGCCACCTTGTTTTTCCCGATCCCGCTCCCAGCGCCCACCGTCCCCTCCTCATTCGCGCCCGCCGGCAAGCCCAGCATGCGCGACGAGCCCGCGGGCGTCGATGTGGAGGCCCTTACCGCGGGGCCCCCCTCCTTATCCTCTCCCTTCACTGTCTCCTTGCCCTCCCTCCCCTTACAACTGCCCCTCACCTTATCGACGCCCTCCGCTTCGTTATTGCAGCGGTTCCCGTATCCCCATTATGGATCATTGATCCCTCGTACCCGGCCCCCTCGACCAGCCCTCCCCCCGCCCCTCCTCTTAGGACACCCCGAGCAACTGCTCCCCCCCTCCCACCCTTCTCCCTCCCCCCGCCCCCGCCTCCCCCTACTCCTCTGCCCCTCCCCCCGCCAGCTGCCGGGATCCTTCTGCTCGCACTCCTCTCCCGGCGCCGCCGGCGGTTTCTTAACTCGTCCGGCCCTGCTCTTCTTCAACTCCTTACCTGCCCTGTCCCTCCCCCCCCGACCTCCCCTCGCCCTCCCCCGGCCTTGTCCCCTTTGGAACGCCGCCGGGCAGCGTTTGCTTGGACCCGCCTCGCCGACTTTGCTCTCCTTCTCGCACCCCGTCTCCTTGAATTTTCTATTATTTTCCCGGCCTTCCTCGCGGCCGAATGGCATGTGCTTTCCTGTGCACTATGGCAGCTCGGGGCTGATCTCCTGCATGCACTCTATGTCTCAGATGACCCGGGCCTGGCCCCGGCTGTGCTGGCTGCACCGTTTACCCTGCCTTTCCTCCTTCTTCTAGGCCATCCTCCAGAACCCCTAGAATTTATTTCGATAGTGACCGTTTCTGCTTTAGCAGGCCACGCCCTACAAACTGCTCTAGACACTATATCCCCCCGTGGCCCCTTAAAGAAAGCCCCGTACCCACACTACTCCCCCAAGCTCCTCACCATCATCGCCGCCCTCTTGTGGCACATTCAACCTGCTGCTGCGCATCCCGTCCTGCACCTTCCCCTCATCCCCTTTCTCCCCATGGCCAGTCCCCTTCTCATTGCTCTTGGAGCTATCGCTGCCCTCCTTGCTTGCGGCCGCACGCAAATGCGGGGGCCCTCGAGCATGACCACTCCGACGTCTACTAGTTGGATCGACGGACAGGGTCTAACCACCTGCCGGGGCCCCAGCTGCATCACGCCTCGCATGCCACATATGCCGCCGGGCCCCAGCCCCCCGCGCGCCTTGCCTCCCACTGCGCCATGCGACCTGCAGGACGCTGTCGGCCCTCCCGCCGCCCCGCGCTGCGCCCGAGCTGACGGACCTGAGCCGGAAGTGAAGCCGCCGCCGAGCCCCCGCGCGCGGCCCGCCTCGCCCCAGCTCGCGCCGCTAGACCTGCGGGACTCTGTCGGCCCCCCTGCTGCCCCGCGCTGCGCCCGTGCTGACGGACCTGGGCCGGAAGTGAAGCCGCCGCCGTGCCCCCGTGCGCCACCCGCCTCGCCCCAGCTCGCGCCGCTAGACCTGCGGGACTCTGTCGGCCCCCCTGCTGCCCCGCGCTGCGCCCGAGCTGACGGACCTGAGCCGGAAGTGAAGCCGCCACCGTGCCCCCGTGCGCCACCCGCCTCGCCCCAGCTCGCGCCGCTAGACCTGCGGGACGCTGTCGGCCCCCCTGCTGCCCCGCGCTGCGCCCGAGCTGACGGACCTGGGCCGGAAGTGAAGCCGTCGCCGAGCCCCCGCGCGCCGCCCGCCTCGCCCCAGCTCGCGCCGCTAGACCTGCGGGACGCTGTCGGCCTCACCGCCGCCCCGCGCTGTGCCCGTGCTGACGGACCTGGGCCGGAAGTGAAGCCGCCGCCGAGCCCTCGCGCGCCGCCCGCCTCGCCCCAGCTTGCGCCGCTAGACCTGCGGGACGCTGTCGGCCCTCCCGCCGCCCCGTGCTGCGCCCGAGCTGACGGACCTGGGCCGGAAGTGAAGCCGCCACCGAGCCCCCGCGCGCCGCCCGCTTCGCCCCAGCTCGCGCCGCTAGACCTGCGGGACGCTGTCGGCCCTCCCGCCGCCCCGCGCTGCGCCCGTGCTGACGGACCTGGGCCGGAAGTGAAGCCGCCGCCGAGCCCCCGCGCGCCGCCCGCCTCGCCCCAGCTCGCGTCGCTAGACCTGCGGGACGCTGTCGGCCCCCCTGCTGCCCCGCGCTGCGCCCGAGCTGACGGACTTGGGCCGGAAGTGAAGCCGCCGCCGAGCCCCCGCGCGCCGCCCGCTTCTCCCCAGCTCGCGCCGCTAGACCTGCGGGACGCTGTCGGCCCTCCCGCCGCCCCGCGCTGCGCCCGAGCTGACGGACCTGGGCCGGAAGTGAAGCCGCCGCCGTGCCCCCGTGCGCCGCCCGCCTCGCCCCAGCTCGCGCCGCTAGACCTGCGGGACGATGTCGGCCCCCCCGCCGCCCGCGCTGCGCCCGAGCTGACGGACCTGGGCCGGAAGTGAAGCCGCCGCCGAGCCCCCGCGCGCCGCCCGCCTCGCCCCAGCTCGCGCCGCTAGACCTGCGGGACGCTGTCGGCCCTCCCGCCGCCCGCGCTGCGCCCGAGCTGACGGACCTGGGCCGGAAGTGAAGCCGCCGCCGAGCCCCCGCGCGCCGCCCGCCTCGCCCCAGCTCGCGCCGCTAGACCTGCGGGACGCTGTCGGCCTCACCGCCGCCCGGCGCTGCGCCCGTGCTGACGGACCCGGACCTGAGATGAGGCCGCCGCCGAGCCCTCGCGCGCCGCCCGCCTCGCCCCAGCTCGCGCCGCTAGACCTGCGGGACGCTGTCGGCCCTCCCGCCGCCCCGCGCTGCGCCCGAGCTGACGGACCCGGACCTGAGATGAGGCCGCCGCCGTGCCCCCGCGCGCCGCCCGCCTCGCCCCAGCTCGCGCCGCTAGACCTGCGGGACGCTGTCGGCCCCCCTGCTGCCCCGCGCTGCGCCCGAGCTGACGGACCTGGGCCGGAAGTGAAGCCGCCGCCGTGCCCCAGCGCGCCGCCCGCCTCGCCCCAGCTCGCGTCGCTAGACCTGCGGGACGCTGTCGGCCCTCCCGCCGCCCCGCGCTGCGCCCGTGCTGACGGACCTGGGCCGGAAGTGAAGCCGCCGCCGAGCCCTCGCGCGCCGCCCGCCTCGCCCCAGCTCGCGCCGCTAGACCTGCGGGACGCTGTCGGCCCTCCCGCCGCCCCGCGCTGCGCCCGAGCTGACGGACCGGGGCCGGAAGTGAAGCCGCCACCGAGCCCCGCGCGCCGCCCGCCTCGCCCCAGCTCGCGCCGCTAGACCTGCGGGACGCTGTCGGCCCTCCCGCCGCCCGCGCTGCGCCCGAGCTGACGGACCTGGGCCGGAAGTGAAGCCGCCGCCGAGCCCCCGCGCGCCGCCCGCCTCGCCCCAGCTCGCGTCGCTAGACCTGCGGGACGCTGTCGGCCCTCCCGCCGCCCGCGCTGCGCCCGTGCGGACGGACTTGGGCCGGAAGTGAAGCCGCCGCCGAGCCCCCGCGCGCCGCCCGCCTCGCCCCAGCTCGCGCCGCTAGACCTGCGGGACGCTGTCGGCCCTCCCGCCGCCCCGCGCTGCGCCCGAGCTGACGGACCTGGGCCGGAAGTGAAGCCGCCACCGAGCCCCCGCGCGCCGCCCGCCTCGCCCCAGCTCGCGCCGCTAGACCTGCGGGACGCTGTCGGCCCTCCCGCCGCCCCGCGCTGCGCCCGAGCTGACGGACCTGGGCCGGAAGTGAAGCCGCCGCCGAGCCCCCGCGCGCCGCCCGCCTCGCCCCAGCTCGCGCCGCTAGACCTGCGGGACGCTGTCGGCCCTCCCGCCGCCCCGCGCTGCGCCCGTGCGGACGGACCTGGGCCGGAAGTGAAGCCGCCGCCGAGCCCCCGCGCGCCGCCCGCCTCGCCCCAGCTCGCGTCGCTAGACCTGCGGGACGCTGATGGCCTCCCTCCCGCCCCGCGTTGCGCCCGAGCTGACGGACCTGGGCCGGAAGTGAAGCCCCCGCCGAGCCCCCGCGTGCCACCCGCCTCGCCCCAGATCGCGTCGCTAGACCTGCGGGACGCCGTCGGCCTCCCCGCCGCCCCGCCCTGCGCCCGATTTGACGGACCTGGACCTGAAGACAAGCCGCCGCCGAGCCCCGGTGCGCCGCCCGCCTCGCCTCAGCCCATGCCGATAGTCCTGCAGGGCGCTGTCGACTTCCCCGCCGCCCGGCGCTGCGCCCGTGCTGACGGACCTGGCCCCGACGCGAGGCCGTCGCCGGGTTGCAGCGCGCCGCCCGCCTCGCCTCCGCCCGCGCCGGCGCCGCGCGACCTGCTGGACGCTGTCGGCCTCACCGCTGCCCGGCGCCGCACCCGCGCTTACGGACCCGGACCCGCAGTGAAGCCGCCGCCGGGCCCCCGCGCGCCGCCCGTCTCGCCTCCGCCCGCGCCGGCACCACGCGACCTGCAAGACACTATCAGCCTTTCCGCTGCCCTGCTCCGCGCCCGTGCTGACGGACCCGGACCTGACGCGAAGCCGCCGCCGGTCCTCAGCGCGCCGCCCGTCTCGCCTCCGCCCACGCCGCGCGACCTGCAGGACGCTGTCGGCCCGGCGGCTCGGCGCTGCGCCCGAGCCGACTGTCCGATCCCTAGAGCAAACCTAAGGTTGCAGAAGTGTCCCGGAGGTCCCTCTGCAACGCCCCGCCCGTCGAGCGCGTCGCAAGAGGTCAATCCCAGTCGAGATGCTATTGCCGCTGCCGCGCCACGCCGCGCTGCTCGCCTCGGCATCCAGCAGGCCGCGCAAGTACTTTCACAGCTCAGTCGCCGTGTCTACATCTGGAGCACCTCCTGGACCACGGTCGCTAGACCGCGCTACGGCATGCTCCAGAACTTGATCGCTGGACTGGAGCACGGAAGCCCCATCAGAGCCGTCGCATACTGCAGTAGCCGGTGGAGTTTCCCCTTCCGGTCGGAACGTCTCAGGGCCCCGGACGACACTGCGCCTACCGGTACCCCCACCGCGTGCCGTCAAAAAACCCCAACGCGAACAGGTTTTTTTATTCATGCGATTGGTGAGTCGGGCAATGATTCGAAGCGGCCCAATGCCTCCGCAAATTGGACCGCAATCCGCGAGTGCTTGAATAGCCGCTCTATAGCTAGTTACTCAGCTAGCACTGGCGCCCACGCTAGTGCTGGCCCCACCAACGCCGGCGCCTCGAGCTCGGACGCTGCGCTGCATGACGCCGAGAGTTGTCGTACGAACCACGCGTACGGATCCGGACGCGTACTAGCCATGCGTACGGCCGCGTACCTCGCAGTTAGCCCCCGCGCTAGTGCCCACGTGCACGCCAGCGCTGGCCCCGCCGACGCCGGCGTCACGGACGCTGCGCCGCATGACGCCGGTCTCGAACTCCTGGGCCGGCCTGCGCGCCGCGCCCCACAAGTCCAACAGTTCGTCAGCCGCCCGGCCCCTCTCCCCGCGCGCCTCCTCCTCTGTGTTCTCCTCGCCGGCCTTGTCCCCGCCGCTCTTGCGGACATCGAGCCCAGCACAGCAACGGCCGCTGCAGTCGCTACCGCCGCCGCTGCCCTCTCCTCTCCGACACTAGTCACGGCGGCCTCGTCCCTTCTAATGTTATACCCTCCCTCTCTTTACACCGCTGACCGTATTGACGCTCGCCGCCATCGTGATGTGCTCCAGATCCCTGTCCTAGCACACCCCCCGGACGCGGCTAATGCGAAGCTGAACCTCCGCGCCCTCACGTGGAATATTCGCCGCTTGGAGGGGAAGGCGAGCGGCAACAATATTGCAACTAAATTTATCAGCGCCATTGACTATGGCCGCCGTGACTGGGACTGTCACTTCGTTGCTCTTCAAGAGGTCGACATGGTCCCCGTCGACCGTCCCCCCTCGAAACCCTTTCCGCCCAATATCCGCGATCACCTGATTAAGACAGCAGTCCGCCGCCATAAATCTAGCTACCTTGTCTACTCCCCTCCATCTGCGGCCCGCCCTGGCACCGCCGGCTCCGCGCTGTGGATCTCAGCAAGCTATGCAGCGCACCGCCAGGCGGATTATGCGTTTGATGGCCGAGTAGCCGGCGCTCGGTTTGACTTCCCGCGCACGCGCGAGCGCCTCATTGTCCTTTCACTCTATGTGCCGGACTGTGGGCACGACAATTTGCAAAAAGAGCTCCACGACCTCACCGACTACCTGATCGCAAAGGTCGCACCCGACATCCACGAACCTGACTGGCAGACACATCTCCTGGTACTCGGCGATATGAATAGCACCTACTCTCCGTGCAACGACCGGATCACCGGGGGCAACCCGCGCACTGAAACTACCCCCCCGAACTCCTACGCGGAAATCTGGACCCTCCTTCGAGCGACCTGGGGCCTCAGCGACACCGGTACCCCCGGCGATTTCACGCACATCTCACACCGCGCGGACTTCATCGATGAGCAAGGCCACCGCCCTCTCCTGGATGCCGCCCGCCTCGACTATGCCCTTGCCTCCCCCACCCTAGCGGCCCGATCGCTAGGCACTCGTACACTGGCTGTCCCTGGACGACCTTCTCCCCTGCTCTCAGCCGACCACTTCCCAGTACTTGCTACTTTCACAACCGAAGGAGTGCTCTCTGCCCCCCCGACCGAACCCCGCCAGCCCCGACCCCAGCCTCTCCCTCCTCTCTTCAATTATGCCGCCCAGCCTGCAACCATCCGGCTTGCTTTCAAGCTCGCTGTCGAAGCTTTTCTCAATAAACACGGCCAGCGGTATATCCAGCTCCTTCTCGCTCCCGAGAGCAGCCCCGAATACGCCCACCGCGCCACGAAATCCCACCGCTCCCTCCTCTGCGCAATCACCCAAAGTATCAAATCCGTCGCTCACGCTCCAGAATTCTCTACCGCAAAAGTCCTCCGACACCGAGTAGCTGCCCAGGGAGATATGGCTAAATTCAACCACCTATCTGCACTGGACGCTGACGACGAACAACTCGTTGGCCGCGTTGGACAGGCCCTAAACGACTGGGCGCACCAAGGCTCCACAGACCACCCGCCTGACGAAACTATCCGGGCTGTCCTCCGGGACCTTCCCAAAGACGTGACGGACATCCGAAAATCTGCGGGCTCGGACACCACACTGGCATTCTGCCCCTCCCTCCTCGCTTTCCCCGACCCTCCTAATTACCCTGACTTCGAGAATGGTACCATTACAGGCTCTGAAATCGCCGAGTACCATACTCAACTAAGTACATGGCACTTACAGGCGCGGGCCGCCCTGGACAATCATCGCCGTGCATATACCGAAGCCGACATTGCTCGCAATATTGACACCCGCCGCCACCTCCTGTCCCACTGTCGAAGTATGGGTCGGGCTATTCAACTCCTTCTCTCCCGCTTCCGATCCGCCCCCCGCCTGTACCTTACCCGCACGGCAGCGGGGCTACCCGAAGTGCTCACTGATCCCAATGAAATTAAACGCGCACATCTGGATCACTTCACAAATTTCTGGCGACTCCGCAAGGCTGCCCCAAACCTGGATGCCATAGCTACGAAATTCGAGGACATTGAAAACGGCGCCTGGTTGGGCAGATTTTGGAAACGCCAGTACCGACCCCTTTCCCACTTCACCCCTGCCGTCTGGGACAGGCTAATGGCCATGCCAGAGGACCCCGAACTCGATCGCCTCATCTCGTCCCTGTCCAATGGCGCTGGCGGTCCCTCCGGCTTCACGAACGGAATGATTAAAATGCTCTGGTCCCCCCTCCGCCTCTCCAAGACGGAACGCCAGGCCTTAGCCGCCTCACACTCTACCGACGAGATAAACAGCTTCGAGTCCGCGGCCCACTGGACCACCTCGCGCGACGCCATCCGAGCTCTAGTTCAATCCACTCTTCTCGGCCACGTGCCCGACCACGCACTTCGCGGTCAAGTCTACGCTATCCCGAAACGAGATAATTCAGCAGATCTCGCCGATCTCCGCCCCATCACCCTTCAAGAAGTCACCTGGAAGCTGGTCACGGGCCTCCTGACCCACCGCATGGAAGACCGCATTGATACACATAACATTCTACGCGGCCGCAACTATGGTTTTTGTCGCCGCGAATCTACCGACCCTGTTCTCTACGCCCTCCGATCCTCCCTCGAGGACGCGCACCAGTTCAAAAAGCCAATCTTCGGCGGCCTGGGGGATATTGCCAGCGCCTACGACAGTGTCTCCTGGCATAGCCAAGAGCTCAGCCTTAATCGTATCCAACTCCACCTCCATCCTGAAGGGAAACGATATATAGCCCTCCACAAAAAAGCAGCTCAACACCGCACGGCGTGCATCCTTACCCCCCACGGCCGCACGGAATATTTTCAAGTCCCCTGTGGCCTCCCCCAAGGAGGCATCGAAGCCCCTCTCCACTGGTGCATTTTCTTCGACGCCGCTCTCACCGCCATTGAAGAACGAGCGACTCAGTCCAATTTCGGCTACCAGCTCGGGCCGCACCGATCTGACCCTACCCGCCCCCGTTCCCCCCGCCCACCATGCCCTGGCGAACCCCTCTACTTCCCCGCCGGTCCCTGCCCCACAGTCTCTGTGCTCGCATACGCCGATGACACCACCATGCTTGCCAGCTCGGCTCAGGGTCTCCAACATATGCTTGACTGGCTGTCCGAATTTCTCCATATCCATGGCATGAACTTGAACGCCAAAAAGACGGAAATTTTCCACTGGAAACCCCCCCGATCCGAAGAGCCAGTCAAGAGCAAATACTATGTCGGCGTTGGCGATTCCAGAGCTGAAGTTGGCCACATCCTCTCCCCCACAACACCATTCCGCGTCCTCGGCGTCCAGTTTACTGCGAACCTGTCTTGGACCCACCAAGTCCGTCTACTCAAGTCCCAGCTCCAGTCCGCAATCTCCGTTTTAGCCACAAAGAAGATTACCGTTCACGAATTCCAAGTGATACTACATCGGGTTCTCTTCCCTAAACTGGCATACCCTCTCCGCATCATGACCTTAACGCCATCCCAATGCCAATCCCTCGACGCTGTCTGGCTCACCGCGGCCAAACACACGGCCAACCTGGCCCAGTCCGTATCCACGGCTGCCTTCTCTTCCATCTATCGCCTTCCCTCAATAGCTGTCATCCAACGCCAACAGCAGTGCGTCGACGAGCGCCTCCGCCAGGAACTAGCCTCTCACACATCATCACTCTACGGCCAAATATACCGACAACGTGTCCTCGACACCCAGGCCCGATACGGGCTTCCCCTTCTCCCACACGAATATCCGAACCTCCCCTCGGGGCCCCTCACACTACAGAAAAATATTACGCTTGCCATCACGGCAGACCTGACCTCCACCTCCCATCACATCCTCACAACGTGCGATCTGGACACATGGCCTCCCCTCCCGCCGATCCCATCTTCGACGAGAATATATTATATCAACGCAATTGTCGCCCCTCACCCTCCAACAAGCCGGTCAGCGACTCTATCGCTGCGGCCTCCTCACAATCCGCGACATCACGGCCCCTGACGGCTCCCTTGCCGAATGGTCCCTCCTCTGGAGTCACGGCCGTGTCCCGGCATACTACAAACGTGCCCCCTCCTGGTGGGACGCTGTCCGCGAAGAACTCTCTCTCTCCCGCCCTTCCATTCGGTCTCCTTTCCTCCCCCGCTACCCTATGCCCCCGCCGCCCTCTATCCCAGACATTCGTCGCTCTCTCCAAGCCAATGCCGTCCTTGCGGGACTCAACATTGGTGACTTTGTCTGGACATCCCAAGGCCTGGTCGGCCGCGTCGTGGGGAAACCCCCTATCCCAGACGAAAACCCGGACGAACTAGCCTCGGAGGACTCCGATGCGGATCCTAACTGCCCCCGAGATTCAGAGTATAACTATGGGGTGGAACTCGTCCATTACTGCCTCACCCCTTACGATGGATTTTCCACGCGCGACCCCGGTCTATCGGCCCTGGAACTCGACCCCGCCTGGCGTGAACGCAAACTGGAATTCCAATTCTGTCCCCACCCACAGTATTGCGGCTCTGAACAACTACATCGCGAGCTGGGCCTCTCCACGACTGCTTGCAGATGGGTCGAATACGCATCCCACGTTCGGCGAATTCCGGCAGGCTCCTCGTGCGAATCGAAGGGCTGGTCTCCGAGCCTCTCCAACCTAAATAGGCCGGCTCCCACCCGCTCCCGGCAGCTGCCCGACTCCGCCTCCGCTTTCACATGTTCCCACTCCAGAGGGCAGCAGACCACACGCGCTCAGCCCACACGAGCAGCAAAAATGGCCCGCCGTGACCCCTCTTCCGACGCCTCCGCGGCCCAATATGACCCCGAAATTCCCCCTCCCAACCTCCCCCGTGAAATCACACATATTGGCTTCATCGATCTCTGGCTCCGGGAAACTGACTGGTGGGACTCTTTCCGTGCGGAGGCCCAGGCCACCAATGTTGCCCTTGAGCGACGCCCACGCCCGATGACCCCCACCTCACAAGCCGACCGTGTATTCTTTGAATCCCCGGCCGGGCTCGATTTCGTCTTCACCACCTCTCGAGCTCTTTTTGCCAAACTCTGCCCGACGCTCCGTGCCCTCAACTCCCCACCCCCTCCCCCCGGCCCTACTCCCCGAATAATATACACGGACGCCAGCACACAAAAACAGGGCTCTGCCTCCGTCCGAACCACTTACGCCGGCCTTGCACCCCTCGAAAATAATCCCGACCTGCCTGACAGAATCGAGTTCGCCCACCGCCTCCCCGGCGTCCAACACAACGTGAACCTGGGAGAGCTAGCAGGCACAATCTCCGCAGCATTCACGTATTTCGGGCCCAAGGGCGGGAAAATTATCACGGACAGTCAGAACACCATCCGCGCCCTGACAGCCTTCGCCTTTCAAGACCCTTCATCTTTCTCCCATCCCATCAACTTCCGCACCCTGCTCCGCCGAGAAGACGGGGCCCTTCTCCTCAACGCTCGAACGCAATACGCCATTCGTATCGCCCAAGACCCGAACTTCCAAGTCACGCTTCAGTGGGTCCCCTCTCACCAACCAAAGACCATCCCGCGGCCACCTGCAACGGCTCCGACACCAACGACGACCCGCCGCCCGGCCCCCTCTTCCCCCCGCCGACCCCGTGTCCCCCTCAGCGGACCAGCTGCCCCCCTACCTACCGCCCCGCAGACGTTCTCTGCCTCGGCTCCCTACCACTATATTGGTGGAATGGACATCCCCGATGCCCGACTCCTTTTTTCGGACGACTCCTCCCCACCCCTCCCCCCGTCACTATTCTCGTCCCTCTTCCCGCCTCGCCGGCACATTCGCACATAT